>JAPMLY010002371.1:0-22500 GCA_026401115.1 Tetraselmis chui
AGCGACCAACAGGACGGATTCCGACAACACCGCAGCATCCACGACGCCCTCTCCTCCCTCATTATGACGATGGAGGACGCGAAACTCCACAACAAAGACATCTACGTCATGTACGCGGATTTCAAAGGCGCCTTCAACGCCGCGGACCACCGCATCATGTTCAAACACATGCGTCAACTCGGTATGCCCCCCACCTTCGTCGACACATGCGAACACCTCTACGGGGTCTCAACCACAGATTATATTACTCCACACGGCTCCACCCCTTCCATCGATATCAATCGCGGAACCCTCCAGGGCGACACCCTCTCCCCCTTCCTCTTCACCCTATTCCTGGAACCCTTCCTTCGCTGGCTCACAGTGGGAAGCCGGGGATACCGCCCAGGCCCCCCCGCCACTAACGTCGACCCCACAGAACCCACAGCCACATACCCAGGACACGGCTTCGCTGACGACCTCAGCCTCGCCACGGGCTCGACCCCCAACATGACCATCCAGCTCAGGAAACTCTCCCTCTTCAGCGCCTACACGGGCATGACCGTCAACATCCGCAAGTGCTGCATCACCGGCGCCCTATGGAGCTCAGGCAACGCCCTCACCCGCGCCAACACTATTCTCCTCGCATCCCGCCTGCAAACTCAGTTCATCTACATAAACTCCACCCCGGCCCCCATCCCCACCATTGGCCCTAGGGACACATACCGCGTCCTCGGGGTAGAGCTTTGCACCTCCCTCAACTTCACCACACACTGGCACGAACTCAAACGTACCACAGCATCCCTCATCACCACCCTCTCCACCTCCCCACTAACACAATCCCGCAGAATCAGGGTCATCCGTGGACTTCTCATCGGAAAACATTTCACCCTCCAGCTCGGCCTCTTCACCGACTCCCAACTCGACACTCTCGAAGGCCAAATCTGCCGCGCACTCCGCTCCGCCGTCTCCTCGGTACGTAACCTTCCCCGCACAGCCCTCCACCGCCCTACCTCCGACCTAGGTTACGGCCTCCCCTCCCTCAAAGCCCACGCCGCACAACTCACAGTTTGCCACCTACATAAAATCATGAACAACTCAGGCTATAGAGGCCACATGGCCCGCGCCCACATCCGCACCTTATCCACCACGTACTCCCACTGGCCCTCGGAATCCATCATGTCCACCAATTACACCCCACCCACACTCAAGTGCTTAGTAAGAGCTCAACGCGATGCGGGCACCCTTTTCCACAACATCCCTCCACTCTCTCTCACCAACCCTATCGCCTCCACAATCCGCGCACACTTCACCACTCAAGACAACACCCTCCTCGCCTCACTCCGGGACAAAGCCACACACATCACCGACCCTCACACATACAAACAAGCCTACTGCGATTTATCTCCCCGCAAAACACACGCCTCCCTCCTCCCCCACCTCACCCCCCTCTGGAAAAATAACATCACCACGTGGCCAAAAATCCTCCTCAGAGCCACCTCATCATCCTTCATCCTCAAATCACTCGACAGTACAGAGTTACTAGCAGTATCTCTTCTAGATAGTTCTTTTCTAGATAGTTCTAAGAGCTTGTGCGATAAGATTAGATAGACGGTACAGATAATCTCAGATAATCTGTATCACCAATAATAGTTTGGTTTAGTTAGCAGACAGCACAAGCTACAGGTTCTAAGGCTGTTTAGCAGGAGAGAGACTACCAGAGGAAGTTGATGGTCGACCAGAGGGGGCGCCTTCTGGGCCGACACAGCCGACGTCGACAGATGGTAGAAGACAGACAGTGCGAGAAGGATCGAGTCCCACGATGGAGCCTATGTCGGTACACGTCACCGAGATGCTACAACGACTAAGTAACCGAGTTGACACTTTTTCGACTGAGCTATCTCAACTGCGTGACCACGTCGACAACGGTTTCAGGCATTTTGAAGGACGAGTGAACAGAAGCCGAGAAACGGAGAATTTTCTTCGAGGAGAACAATTGAGATCGGAGAGGACGCGAGAGATGCCAAGCATGATGCCGAACGATGTCAAACCAGCCAAGATCAAGAGCATCGCTACGACTAACATCGACGAGCTGAGAAACTGGTTCCGACATGCACGAGGGTATCTACGGTATCACAGCGTTAACCCTGAAGAGCAAAGAGGAGTGTACTGGGTATCTGGCTTTCTGGAAGGACCACTATCGAAGTGGTGGTACTCCCAAGTTGCGCAGACTGGAGATGAAGTCGGTGGAGGATTTTCCGGAGTTTCTGAGATGGAGAAATCCTTAATTCAGGAATTCTGCGGAAGAACACCGGCGGAACAAGCGAGATTGAATTTGGACAAAGCGAGACAGAAAACCACGGTCCTGAAGTACGCGAACTATTTTCGAGAACAATTATTGGAGCTTCCTCACCGTCACGAAGAAGATAACGTACATGATTTCCAGCGCGGTTTGAGACCCTCGATTCATAAGGAAGTTGCCCTGAAAAACCCTAAGACCCTACACGAGGCGATTCAAGCAGCTCTGCGAGCGGAGGCAGCGGAGACCAAGATTGAGACGACCCAACGCTCGACAGGCCGACTGAACGCCATCGAAGAAGACAGCGACTTTTCAGAGGCAGCGGAGGAGATCGACAGTGAGTTGGAGGAAGATTCGCATGGCGCGACCGAAGAAAAGCCGCGGGAGCTGTACGAGATTAGACGCCTCACTCAAGAGGAGGTCGACAGATTTAAGAAGGAGGGCAAGTGCTTCATTTGCCACAAGAAGGGACACATCGCTATCGACTGCCCAGACAGAAAGAACAAGAAGAATGACAGAACGAGGAAATCCCGGCCGGGAAAGTGAGACCTGAGTCGGCAGCTCGCGGCAAGCTGCAGGATGAGGTTTCGTCTCCTACAGCGACTCAGGAAGAGACCAGAACAGAAGAAGTACGAGACCCGTTACCTCAAACGACATTGAGGCCAGTCTTTAGGAGCAAGGACTTTAGCGACTGGATGATGAATAGGGAGTATTTCCTGAAGTACTCTCAGACCTACGGACCTTTCGACTTAGATGGAGCTAGCGATAATGACGGCCTTAATTCTCAAGTGGCGGAGGATTTTTGCTGTCCGGCGCGCCCATTTCAGGAGAGAGATTTACAGAAGTACCGGAGAATTTGGCTAAATGCGCCATTTAATGAATTAGAAGATTTTTTGGGCCATTATTTGCGGAGTAAACTGCTTCATCCCCATCTGAGAGCGGTTATAGTGGTTCCAAAATGGAGGGCAAAACCATGGTTCAAGCTGCTGCGAAATTTCCGACTTGTCGACGAGCTGGCGGCGAAAGAACATGTGTTTACCTGCCCCACGAACGATGGAATAGAAGGAAGAAGGCAAGATGTTGGACCGACAAGATGGACGACGCAAGTCTACGTCGACGACACCGATCGAGTTCGATTTCTGCCTCAGAACCTACAGAATCCCCCGAAGACCTACTGGACTCACTCGACGACTCTTGTTACCGATGGCCGACGAGTGTTACTAGCGAAAGAGGACACTGGCATGGTCTGGTTTCCTGGTGGCAAACAGGAGATTGAAGACGCGACCCCGGAATACACAGCAGTGCGAGCTCTTACGGAGACAACTGGATTAAAGGTGAGCGAAACAAATTTACGCCTTTTAGGGACGGAGTCTTCCGGACAGAATAAGCGCTACGTGTATATCGCTCGCGTTCGACCCGGATCGATACCGGACGCTACGTCAACTTCTCGGGCAGTATGGGCTACCTGGAAGGAATTAATTTCGGCACGGCGTACGGGTTATCTAGTCTGTGGAGAACAGCAGTTCCCTCTTCGTTACGAGACTTTTGGGAAACCGATTGACGGGTGGATGAACAAGAACGTCCGACTAGAAGACAGTGTTCCTGCGACGCTACATGTATCCACAACCCAGTCTGGAACAAGTCTGTTAGTGTTGGGAGGCACCTTACGCGGACATCGATGCCGTATTTTGGTTGACTCTGGCGCTTCGGAAAATTTCTGCAAGGCTGAGTGGGTACGGGAGCATCACATTCCGACGGTTACTGGAGAGAAATACCGGATAAAATTGGCAGATGGTAGTACAACTACGACTCGCCAGCGACTACGGAATGAAGTACTCACAGTAGGGACCCTAGACATACGTCTGGACGCAATTACGACAGAACTGGATAAATTCGACATCATCCTCGGTCAACCTTGGTTACAAGCCGTCAACCCGGATATAGATTGGTCTACTAAAACGATTCGCGACCGTAAAACTGGCGAAGCTATGGTGTCTGGCGACGAGTACACCGTACCTGTGACAGTACATCACTTGGAGGCGGATGCGATGGCAAAGCTGCTTAGACAACAACCAGCAGACCTCTTCGTGATTGGACTACGAGAAGTACAGGACGCGGTCGACGACATCAACACTGATCAACAACCTGAGTGGACGACTTCGTTACGAGATTCCCTGAATGAGTTTACGGACATTATCAAGGAGCCTGACGGTCTACCGCCAACTCGCGAGTGCGACTTTGAAATTAATTTGGAGTGCGATGAACCACCTAAGGAGCGAACGTACCGTATGTCACCAGCAGAACTCCGGGAGGTTCAAGTACAGTTGCAAGACTTACTCGCAAAAGGCTGGATTCGTCCGTCTAAATCTCCGTATGGTGCCCCGATTTTATTTGTACGCAAGAAGGATGGTACCATGCGTATGTGCGTAGACTACCGGAAACTCAACGACCTCACGAGGAAAGACCGAACACCGTTACCCCGGATTGATGAGTTACTCGACTCGCTATATGGGGCTCACTATTTCAGCACGCTGGACCTGTATAAAGGCTATCATCAAGTTCGAGTCAAAGAGCGCGACATACATAAGACAGCATTCCGAACTCATTACGGACTGTTCGAGTACTGCGTTCTACCCTTTGGACTTTGTAACGCCCCAGCTGGATTCCAAGCGATGATGAATCGAGTTTTGGCCCCGTATCTTGGCAAGTTCTGCGTGGTATATTTGGACGACGTGTTGATCTACAGTAAGACGGCCGACGAACACCTCGAGCATATTCGACTCGTGTTACGAGAGTTGCAGCGACACCAGTTGCATATCAAACTCTCTAAGTGTTACTTCGGACGATCGAGCGTCAATTTTCTTGGGCATGTGGTGGAAGCTGGACAGATCCGAATGGACCCCGACAAGGTTGAGGCAGTACAAAATTGGCCCCGACCGAAATCTGTGACTGAAGTACGTGGATTTCTGGGACTTGCTGGATATTACCGGAGGTTTATCAACCAATTCGCAACCCTAGCAACCCCATTAACGGACCTGACCAAGAAGACACCGGAATTTCGCTGGACTCCTCAAGCCGAGTCAGCATTCGAGCAAATTAAAAACGCGATGGTACGTGCACCAGTACTGGTAATTCCTGACACTTCTCCTAATGCAAGGTACACACTGTACACAGATGCTTCTGGATTTGCAGTAGGAGCTGTGCTATTACAAGACCAAGGTATTGGATTACAACCTGTTGCGTACCATGCTCGAAAGATGAACAAGCATGAGGTACACTATCCTGTCCACGAACAAGAGCTACTGGCAGTTCGAGACGCTCTACTGAAGTTCCGTTGCTACTTAGATGGCGCGGCGGGATTTACAGTAATTACGGACCACGACACGTTGCGACACTTCTTTCGGCAGCGCGATTTGTCTACTCGACAGGTGCGATGGCTTCAAGTTTTAGCACCTTACCAGCGACAGATGGACATCGTATACAAGAAGGGAGCAGTCAACCAGGCAGACGCTCTGTCTCGCCGACCTGACCTGAAGGACTCATTACAGAAGCTGCAACTATTACGCGATTGGACCAACGACGAAGCAGAATGCGAGTTACACGCACAGATTTTTTCCCTGGAATCCCGGTTACATCCTGACTCTGGACTTCATGCGGAAATCAAAAGTGCTTATGATTCGGACAAATATCTGCTTACCCGGAAATCTCTGCCTACCTGGCTGGTACGTCAATCTAATGGACTCTTGTACGCCTACGGGACAAGACTGTATGTTCCGAACGTCTCTACATTGCGATCAAGAGTATTGTACGAACTACACGACGCACCGACCGCGGGACACCCTGGTATTATTCGACTATTGGCAGCAGTAACCCGGACGTTTTGGTGGCCTAACATGAAGCGGACAGTACAACACTATGTACGCAGCTGTGTTACCTGTCAACGCAACAAGGCAGCGCGACACAAGTCTTATGGACTCCTTCAATCGCATGAGGTACCGACCAGGCCCTTTGAGCATGTATCGCTTGACCTGATTACGGACCTTCCTGAGTGCGATGGGTATGATGCTGTGGTGGTATTCGTCTGTATGCTTACGAAACGGACGATTGTCGAGCCAATTACGAAAACGATTACAGCGGAACAATTAGCAAAAGTTATGCACCGCGCTGTTTTTCGGCATTTTGGCTTACCACGGAAATTAATATCCGATCGAGATCCCCGGTTTATGAGCGACTTCTGGCAAACCCTATTTAGGGCTGTTGGCACCAAGCTTAATATCTCTACGAGCTATCACCCCCAGACAGATGGCCAAACTGAGCGAGTAAACCAGACATGGGAGCAAGTCATACGATGCTATGTGCACCCCTTGCACGACGACTGGGTTCAACACCTTACCAACGTGGAGTTCGCGATCAACGCAGCGGTTTCTACGTCAACGACTATGTCTCCATTTAAGGCGACGCTAGGATTTGAGCCGACATCTCCAACAACGGCTACATTTGACGATAACGAGCCTAGCCGTACTTTACCGGAGCAAGTGAAGATTCTGGTCGAGATGCACAGATTTGCCCACGACTGCGTCAAAGCAGCCCAAGCACACATGCAAGACGCTGCAAATCGGCACCGGTTACCAGTACCTTTTACAGTTGGCGACAAGGTTAAGCTCAAGGCGACAAATCTACGGTTTGTACAACAGCCATGTTCTAAACTACGCGACCGCTACATTGGACCGTTTCTCATTACGGAGGAAGTTTCCCCGGTTGCATTTCGGCTTAAGCTACCCCCTGGAGTACGGATTCACGATGTTGTACACGCCAGTTTACTGGAGAAATGGAATTCAGAACCAGAACAGGCCAACAGTGCACAGCCAATTCCGATTGTGCACGATGCGAAGCGATTTGAAGTCGATAAAATACTCGACGTGGCTTTTAACTCCAATGGCACGGGACTTTTGTTTAAGGTCCGCTGGGCAGCACCGTTCAACGTACCTAGCGAGGACACTTGGGAACCCATGCGAGGAGTCAACCACTTAAACATCTTTTCCGAATTCCTTCGAACGGATGTTTATCGAGAATTTTCTGGCACCCCTGACTTTGTCAGATTTCGCAATCGCTGGCCTGCAAGAACCCCCAAGAAACCAAGACCCTGAGTACTGCACAGCGAGGACGCTGGTGCTTAAGGAGGGGAGAGTGTCATATCCTAGCCATTTAGCTAAGTGCTAGTATCTGACATTATTTATTTCCTCTAAATAGTACCTGTATCTTAGCGATATTCAGTGACTCTTTTATTGTCATCACGGCAGTACAACTGTATCGCCGTATTTTCCCTCGACAGTACAGAGTTACTAGCAGTATCTCTTCTAGATAGTTCTTTTCTAGATAGTTCTAAGAGCTTGTGCGATAAGATTAGATAGACGGTACAGATAATCTCAGATAATCTGTATCACCAATAATAGTTTGGTTTAGTTAGCAGACAGCACAAGCTACAGGTTCTAAGGCTGTTTCTAGAACACCTGAGGTGTGGATATTTAAGACGGGGACTTACTGGTAGAGGTGAGAGACCGGTACAGAATAGAATCACGCCACACCCAGATTGTAAGAAACCCTGTTCCTAAGACAATCTTACTAATTCTCTCTACGCTGTATAATTAGATCCAGAGATTAGGTTCTACTATTAGTCTAAGGTTGCCATCTTAGCCTAACCAAAGTAGCACCTCACACCACACCTCCCTCGCCCTCCCCCCACCCTCTCATCCGGCATCTACACCTCCCGCCGTCACATGGCAGTGCGAGTGGTGTGCTCGCGGCAAGCAACACGACCTCACCCGCCTCCACGAGGTCCAGTGGGCCCCATGCCTACAACTACACGACACCATCAGTGAGACCCCCACCGGCCCCACCGCACTCACCGCATTTAACTCCGGCTTCGTCCCCTCCACCACACCCATTCTGCCAGAACCAGAACCCCCTCCGTGGTCACACCCCCTAATCACATTCAACCATGACCCCATTAACCCCGACCTCGACATGCTCCCTACCGGTAAATTCGCCATCCACACACACCCATCACTCCACGACACCACCGTACTCTGCACTCCCGACGGCCGCACGGTCACCACCCTTAACGGCCCCCGCGTCCGCCACCTCTTTCAACTCTTCCGCCCCGACCTCACGCAGCATACGTTCGAAGAGGAGGTCTACCACCTCCTCACTCGCCTAGGCTCTCGCTCAGAAATCCACTCACCCACACCCGCCACCACCACCCGCAATAGATGGGCCACTAGAGAAGATCTACTCACAGCTCTCCGCCACACATTCCACATCCAGACAAAACTCTACTCCGACCCCCTCAATAAATCCCTTCACTCCCACACCTACCACTCCCTCTACCCCGAAGATATAGTCTTCTCATCTAGTGGCAGCAATGCCCCACACACATGGCAAGGCACCAACATAGCCAACCCCGAATACGACCACGAATGCATGCGACGCGCCATGGAACACGCAATCACCAGCGCACACCTCACAACCCCTCACACACCCAGCGCATCAACCATCCTCATCCTCCCCCGCTGGGAACACACCCCCTACCGCCACTCCAAATACATCAACTCCCCCATACACCCACCACCTATACACCCTCCCCAATGACGCAAACACCTTCCTACCCCCCAACCAACACACCGGCAACCCCACCCCTACCCCATTCGGCACACGATGGATGGTCGACATATACCTCGTCGGCAACCCCCTCGCACTCTCCACCCTCCCATCACCCACAGCCATGACCGCACTTCATAACACTCTCGAATCTATCTTCGACACCCACCTCCCCAACCTCATCATCACCCCCCCACCTCCACACCTTTTTGACACCTACTCACCCCACTCAGCAAGTATATACCACCTCCCCCCAAACCCAACTCACCCTCTCACGTACCCCCTCCCGGAACGCCTACAACTAACATACCCCCCATCCAGCGGTACCCTTGCTTGGAACTGGCAGGACTTTGTATATACAGACGGCTCGAAAAAAGGAAGCTCGTCCCCCCTCGGAGCAGCAGCTACCCACCCCGCCTCGGACACCAATATCAAAATCCTGGTGACCTCTACCCCCCCCTCGCACACAATAAATCGCGCTGAATTAGCTGGCATAGACATAGGCCTCCAACTTGGCCGCACCCACCTCCTCACAGACAGTGCGTGCTCCCTCCGCCTCATACAAGGATACCTAAACTGCCCCTCCGCTTACAGACACAACATCCACCGCGACAGCCTCCACTCCATCACACACACCCTTAAAACCCGCTGCGTCGCATGCATCCGCACACACCTCGGCAAAATCAAAGCACACAACCACTCCCTAGGTAACGACCTCGCAGACACCCTCGCCAACCGAGTAGGGGTTGGTCACCCACCCGACACTACATACACCACAGGTTCGGAGGTCACGATAGGCCACTTGACCTGGCCATACACCCTCATCCCACAAACCCTAGGGGACCCATTACCCTACAGATACACCAACCTCAAAGCCGACGCACACACCTACAGCACCAAACACACGCACACACCTCTCTCGCAAACAACCAAACACGGTGCCCTCCTCGCCCGAGCCGCGATGGACGGCGCCGATTTCTCTTTCCACAAAAAACACTCAACCCTCACAAATATCCAGTTCACACACAAGCAAGAATTAATGTGGGGAGTTCACAACACTCGCATGCTTACTCATAACCCGACCCTGCGCTGCCCCCTCTGTGGCCAATTGACTAGCAACGGCCACATGGCCGGTAACTGCCCCACCATGTCTGGCCTAAGACAAGACCGACACCACTGCGCGCTACAGCTCCTTCTCTCCCTACTGGAACGCCACAACGGAGGACGTTGGGAAACCATCACTGCGGACTTCGGTAACAAACCCATAAAATCATTTGCTTCCCCCACCCCTACCCACACTCCACTTGACTGCCACCCACCTCACCCCACCCACATGCCCACCCGCCTTGTTGCTACTGACGAAGGTCTCTCGCCCGACTCCCTAACCTCGTATCCCGCCGTCCTCCCACCTGAAACTCTCCCCCCCCGCGCTACGACCCCCCGCACACAAACCCGACTTCATCCGCACTCTCGAACCTCGATTCGTTGGTCACTCAAACGGTCACCGACGTTACGCATCCATCAAAAAGATTCAGATAGGGGAATGGAAGTACTGCACAGACAATAACCTCTCCCACACAGCCAAACTCATACGTGCCAAATACACACCCCTTGCAAACGCCATCCGCAGCCACTGGCCACGCACAGTGGTTGACATCCTTCCCATCGTCATGAGCCGCACAGGTACACCGCACTCCTCCACCATCACGAATCTCACCTCCCTACTCACCGCCCGCACCGACCCTCCTGATAAACTCGTCTCCAAAGCACGCCTCGACACGTTCGCATCCTTGCACAACTCCACACGCATACTGTCCAATGGGCGCATCACCTCCTACTCATATACCGCATCAAGTCCCGCACGACCTCCCGCCGCGCCTCCGCACATTGCCCCTTCGCACGCCCCTAACTGCACGCAGCCCTCGCCTCTTCTTGCACACCTCCCCGGGGGGGAGTAAAACCCCCGACCACCCTTGGAGAGGTTGGATTTAGGTGGTTAACGGTCTAGCCCTGACTTGTAAGTTCCCTGTATGGCATAGTTGGGAGGGCCCAGAGGCAGCAGCCGACGCATCCGGCTTTTGGTGAAAAACCGGCGCATACGGTACATGTTGTAAAAAAATTCAATTTCAATTTCAATAGTGTTGCGAGACATAGTTTGTGTGGTAATCAAGTTGCTACACATCAATGTCGGTCAAGTAGCATCGTGATGGTACGGCTGTGACTCAGCACGATAAGATGATAAGCCAATCAGCAATAGAGAGGATTAGGTTGCTAATGGTGGCATATTGCAGAGCGTTAGATATCATCTAAAGGCTCAGAATATACGTTGGCGTGTGCTCACCACAAGGTGAGTGCGTCTTCTGTGATAGGCAAGTGCTAGGCACTTGCTGAGGGTGAGATGACATGCAGTGCCACTCACCGAGTGTAAGCATTCCTTATCGCCCTCTCAGCTTTGACAAATAGTTGCTCGTAAACATTTGGCAGTCCGTTCACAAGAATACGCGAAAGATTACTGAGCACTCTTGGGCGAGAAAAAGAACTGCGCGAAGACAAAAGACGCGGCGACGACTATTCACAATCATAAAGACAGAAAAACATCGCTCAATCGCTCGCTCGCACTCTTTCTATCTAGCACACACACACACACACACACACACACACACACACACACACACACACACACACACACAGTCACACACACACACACACACACACACACACACACACACACAAACACACACACACACACAAACATACACAACACACAAATACACATACGCACACACAAACACACACACACACACACACTTAACGTTTTGAATTTGTCATTGGTTTGTGAATTCTAATAATATATTACCAACTCACTTCCTCCCCTTCCCTGACGCGGCCTTGTCCGTTTGCATGGGCGACACTCCGCCATCACCTGCACTGCGGCCGCCCCCTCCGACGGAGAGTCCTCCTCCGCTGCCTCCATCACCGTCGGCCCCGCCCTCACGATATGCGCCGCCCACCGAGGCAACACCCCCTTTCCTCCACTTTCACCCCCACCTCACCACTACTTCCACCCACCTCAATACCATCAACGCCCTTCACCACCTCAGTCTGTGACACATCCGACCCCGTCTCGGCGTGCCCATGCTCATCCCGAAGCTTCGACATAAGCTCATCCAGCCACGGATCCGCCTCGTTCGTCTCACCGTCCTCCCCATGCTCCCCTGCCCCCCCTGCACCCCGCCACCCAAGCTCCCCACACTCGCCAGCCCCTTCGCCCACTGGGCAGCGTGCCCCATCACCCCCGCTACACCTCCCATGTCCTCACCACTCGACGCAGTCCGGTGACGGGAGCGAAGGGTCGGTAGACTGAGAATCCTCGCTACGCCCACACCTGCACAAACACAGCCAACCCTCACTTAACACAACACAGCCCCCCTTTCATCCCCTTTGCATGTCACTTTGTGTTTGCCATGGGTGTGTGCATGCATCGTGAAGCGTGTGGAAAGCTGTTCGATTGTGGGGGTTCAATGGATGGCGCGGTGCGTGAAGAAAGAATGGGTGAGTGCATTGTTGTGTAGATTGAATGACTCGCGGCGCTTAGAAGAATGCGTATGTCGGTAATTTTGTTGTGTGAACAGGACTGTAAAGTGCGCGCGCACGCGCGCGCGCGCGCGCGCGCGTGTGTGTGTGTGTGTGTGTGTGTGTGTGTGTGTGTGTGTGTGTGTGTGTGTGTGTGTGTGTGTGTGTGTGTGTGTGTGTGTGTGTGTGTACGTGTGAGTGAGGGAGTGCTTGAGTTTGCGTTTACGTGTGCTTGTGTACGTGTGTGCGTGTGTGTGCGTGCGTGTGTGTGTGTGTGACTGTGTGTGCGTCTTGTGAATGAATACGTGTGCGTGTGTGTGTGTGTGTGTGTGTGTGTGTGTGTGTGTGTGTGTGTGTGTGTGTGTGTGCGTGCGTGAAATTGAAATTGTTTGCAACATGTACCGTATGCACCGGTTTACATCAAATACCGTATGCGCCGGCTGCTGTCTCTGGGCCCTCCCAACTATGCAATACAGGAAACTTACTAGTCAGGACTAGACCGTGAACCACCTAAATCCAATCTCTCCAAGGGTGTTCCGGGGTTTTACTCCCCCCCCGGGGAGGGTCCGATGCAGGGTGAAGATGGAGTGCAATTAGGAGCGTGCGAAGGTGCAGTGTGCGGGGGCGTGGCTAGAGGTCGTGCGGGACTTGATGCAGTATACAAGTAGGAGATGGTGTAGCCATTGGACAGTGTGCGTGTGGAGTTGTGCGAGTATGTGAGATGTGTCGAGTCGTGCTTTAGAGATGAGTTTGTCAGGAGGGTCGGTGCGGAGGGTGAGGAGGGAGGTGAGACTTGCAATGGTGGATGAGTGCGGCGTGCCCGTGCGGCTCATGACGATGGGGAGGATGTCGACTTCGGTACTTGGCCAGTGGACGCGGATGGCGTTTGCGAGGGGTGTGTATTTGGCACGAATCAGATGGGCGGTTTGGGAGAGGTTGTGGTCTGTGCAGTATTTCCATTCCCCTGTCTGAATCTTTTTGATGGACGAGTAGCGGCGGCGACCGTATGTGTGACCGATGAAGCGAGGTCCGAGGAGGCGGATAAAGTCGGGTTTGTGTGCGGGGGGGTCGTAGCGCGGGGGGGGGGAATCTCGGGGGGGAGGATGGCGGGGCACGAGGTTAGGGAGTCGGGTGAGAGACCTTCGTCAGCAGCAACTAGGCGGGTGGGCATGTGAGTGGGGTGGGGGGGGGGTTGACAGTCAAGAGGGGTGTGGGGGTGTGTGGGGGATGTAAATGTTTTGATGGGTTTGTTACCGAAGTCCGTAGTGGTGGTCTCCCATCGACCTCCGTTGTGGCGTTCCAAGAGGGAGAGTAGGAGTTGCAGCGCGCTGTTGTGTCGGTCTTGTCATAGGCCAAACATGGTGGGGCAGTTACCGGCCATGTGTCCATTGCTAGTGAATTGGCCACACATGGGGCAGCGTAGGGTGGGGTTGTGTGTGAGGAGGCGGGTGTTGTGGACTCCTAACATGAATTCTTGCTTGTGGGTGAATTTGATGTTGGTGAGTGTTGTGTGTTTTTGTGGAAAGAAAAGTCGGCGCCGTCCTCCGCGGCGCGGGCGAGGAGGGCACCGTGTTTGGATGTTTGTGAGAGGGTTGTGTGTGTGTGTGTTTGGTGATGTAGGTGTGAGCGTCAGCTTTGAGGTTGGTGTATCTGTAGGGTATGGGTTCCCCTAGGGTTTGTGGATTTAGGGTGTATGGCCAGGTCCAGCGGTCCATTGACACGTTTGAACATGTGGAGTAAGTTGCGTCGGGTGGGTGTCCATCCGCGACTTGGTTAGCTAGAGTGTCTGCTATGTCGTTTCCTAGGGAGTGGTTGTGTGCTTTAATTTTGCCGAGGTGTGTGCGGATGTCTGCGTCGCAACGGGTTTTGAGGGTGTGTGTGTGTGTGATGGAGAGGAGTGTGTCGCGGTGGATGTTGTGTTTGTCGGATGATGGGCAGTCTGAGTAGCCATGTATGAGGCGGAGGGAGCACGCACTGTCTGTAAGGAGATGGGTATGGCCAAGTTGGAGGCCTATGTCAATGCCTTCTAATTCAGCGCGATTGATAGTGTGGGAGGGAGGGGTAGAGGTCACCAGAATTTTGATGCGGGTGGGTGGCGGCTGCTCCGAGGGGGGAGTTGCCTCCCTTCTTGGAACCGTCTGTGTATACGAAGTCCTTCTAGTTCCAAGTAAGAATTCCTATGGCGGGGGGTATGTTAGTTGCATGCGCTCATGGAGGGGGTAGGTAAGGGGGTGAGTGGGGTTGGTGGGGAGGTGGTAGATGCCTGCTGAGTGTGGTGAGTAGGAGTCGGTGAGGTGTGGAGGTGGGATGGTGATGATGGGGTTGGGGAGGTGGGTGTCGTAGATAGACTCGAGAGTGTTGTGAAGTGCGGTCATGGCTGTGTTTGAGGGTAGGGTGGAGAAGGCTAGGGGGTTAGCGACGAGGTAGATGTCGACCATCTAGCGTGTGCCGAATGGGGTAGGGGTGGGGTGGCCAATGTGTTGGTCGGGGGGTTGGAAGGTGTTTGCGTCGTTGGGAAAGGTGTAGAGGTGCTGTGTGTGTATGAAGAGGTGATGTATTTGGACTGGCGGTATAGTGTGTGCTCCCATTGGGGGAGTATGAGGATGGTTGCGCATGGTGTATGAGAGGCTGTGAGGTGATTGCGTGTTCCATGGCGCGGCGCATGCATTCGTGGTCGTATTCCGGGTTGGCTATGTTGGTGCCGTGCCATGTGTGTGGGGCGTTGCTGCCGCTAGATGAGAAGACTATGTCTTCGGGGAATAGGGAGTGGTAGGTGTGAGAGTGAAGGGACTTATTGAGGGGGTCGGAGTAGAGTTTTGTCTGGATGTGGAATGTGTGGCGGAGAGCTGTGAGGAGGTCCTCTCTAGTGGCCCATCTATTATGGGTGGTGGTGGCGGGTGAGGGTGAGTGGATTTCTGAGCGGGAGCCTAGGCGAGTGAGGAGGTAGTAGACCTCCTCTTCGAACGTGTGCTGCGAGAGATCGGGGCGGAAGAGTTGAAATAGGTGGTGGACGCGGGGGCCGTTAAGGGTGGTGACCGCGCGGCCGTCGGGAGTGCATAGTATGGTGGTGTCGTGTATTGTTGGGTGTGTGTGAATGGCGAATTTACCGGTAGGGAGCATGTCGAGGTCGGGGTGGATGGGGTCGTGGTTGAATGTGATAAAGGGTTGTGTCCATGGAGGGGGTCCGGGTTCTGGCATGATGGGTGTCGTGGAGGGGACAAAACCGGAGTTAAATGCAGTGAGGGCGGTAGGGCCGGAGGGGGTCTCACTGATGGTGTCGTGTAGTTGTAGGCATGGTGCCCACTGGACCTCGTGGAGGCGGATGAGATCGTGTAGTTGGCCGCGAGCACACTATTCGCATTGCCATGTGGCGGGTCCCTGAGCGGGGCGGCATTGGGAATGGACGGCAAAGTGCGGGCATGTGCAGCAGGTGGAGGTGGGCTCTCTGTGTAGTGGGTCGTGACATATGGAGCAAGTGGCGGGGGAGGGGGTGGGGAGGCATACCGATGTGGGGGTGGAGGAGACGAGGCGGAAGCCGTCGTCGAGTTGGAGTTGTATGTCCCATTCCGTGAGGTGTTCCGGGGCCCGTTTGACCATGTACTGTGCTTGGCCGTATTCTGTGTCCTTGTGCTTGGAAATGATGCGCGTAACGTCGCAGGGGGGGAAGTGGTGGTCTGAGGGGATGAGGTATTCAGTGTCTATGTGTGTGGTGGGGGCAGTGGGGGGGGGGGGGGTTCTGGTGCGGGAGGTGTGGATGCCGGATGAGATGGTGGGGGGGGGGCAGCGGGGGAGGTGTGGGGAAAGGAGGGGAATCTAGGAGGGGTTGACAGTGGTGGGGGGGGTGCTTGTTTGGGGGTGAGGCGTGTGATGGGCAGGCGGTTGTGGATAGCATCGGAGGGTTCGGTAAGGATTGCGGCGAGAAGGCGAATGGGGACTGAAAGTGGGGTGGTGGACCCCGTGAGTTTGGAGATGGATTTGCAGGATTTGAGTATGAAGGAGGAGGGCGGGGTGGCGCGGAGGAGGACTTGTGGCCATGTGGTTATGTTATATTTCCAGAGGGGGAGTGTTTACATATCCCTCCGTAGGACTACTAAAGGACACATATGTACGCTAGACTCCGGAAGATTCTTGGCTATAGACTCCAGGTGTTCGCTATAGGTGTTCGCCGCTCAGTCGCGATGCGATGCGATGGGTTCATATGCACAATATATTCCTATCGGGTACATGCTTTTGGCGGTACTTGGATAAGGCGTACAGCTCCGTTCCGGGAAGCGGCGGTTCTATCCCCCTTCATGCCATTCCGTGTGTACATAGATTAACAGGTTATTGGCCCTCCGCGTTTACGCGGGGTTTATTAGGGCACCGGCCAGAGTTTGTCCATTAAGGGGGAGTGTTTACATATCCCTCCGTAGGACTACTAAAGGACACATATGTACACTAGACTCCGGGGGAGTCTTGGCCCTCCACCTATAGGTGTTTGCTATAGGTGTTCGCCGCTCAGTTGAGATGCAATGCGATGGGTTCATATGCACAATATGTTCCTATCGGGTACCGACTTTTGGCGGTACTTGGATAAGGCGTACGGCTCCGTTCCGGGAAGCGGCGGTTCCATCCCCCTTCACGCCATTCCGTGTGCACATGGATTAACAGGGTGAGGCGGGGGAGGAGGGAGGCGTGTATTTTGCGGGGAGAGAAATCACATTATGCTTGTTTATATGTGTGAGGGTATGTGACGTGTGTGGCTTTGTCTCGGAGTGAGGCGAGGAGGGTGTTGTCTTGGCTGGTGAAGTGGGCTCGGAGTGTGGACTGTGGAGGCAATGGGGTTGGTGAGGGAGAGTGGAGGGATGTTGTGGAACAAGGTGCCCGCATCGCGTTGAGCTCTCACTAGGCATTTGAGTGTGGGTGGGGTGTAATTGGTGGACATGATGGATTCAGTGGGCCATTGGGAGTATGTGGTGGAGATGGTGCGGATGTGTGCTCGGGCCATGTGGCCTCAATATCCTGGGTTGTTCATGATTTTATGTAGGTGGCAAACAATGAGTTGTGCGGCGTGGGCTGTGAGGGAGGGGAGGCCGTATCCTAGGTCTGTGGTAGGGCGGTGAAAGGCGGTGCGGGGGAGGTTACGTACCGAGGAGACGGCGGAGCGGAGTGCGCGGCATATTTGGCCTTCGAGAGTGTCGAGTTGGGAGTCGGTGAAGAGGCCAAGCTGGAGGGTGAAATGTTTGCCGATAAGGAGCCCACGGATGACCCTGATTCTGCGGGATTGAGTTAGTGGGGAGGCGGAGAGGGCGGTGATGAGGGATGTGGTAGTACGTCTTAGTTCGTTCCAGTGCTTGGTGAAGGTGAGGGAGGTGTTAAGTTCGACTCCGAGGACGCGGTATGTGTCCGAGGGGCCTATGGAGGGGATGGGGGCCGGGATGGAGTTGATGGTGATGAACGTAGTTTGGAGTCGGGATGCGAGGAGGGCAATGTTGGCAAGGGAGTGGGCGTTGCCTGAGCGCCAGAGGGCGCCGGTGATGCAACATTTTCGGATGTTGACGGTCATACATGTGTAGGCGATAAAGAGGGAAAGTTTCCTGAGTTGGATGGCCTTGTTAAGGGTCGAGCCCGTGGCGAGGCTGAGGTCGTCGGCGAAGCCGTGTCCTGGGTATGTGGCTGTGGGTTTTTGTGGGGTCAACGTTGGTGGCAAGAGGGCATGGGCGATAGCCCCGGCTGTTCACCGTGAGCCAGCGGAGGAAGGGTTCAAGGAAGAGGGTGAATAGAAATGGGGAGAGGGTGTCTCCCTGTAAAGTTCCTCGATTTCTGTCGATGGAGGGGGTGGGGCCGTATGGGGTTATGTAGTCGGTGGATGAGACCCCGTAGATGTGTTCGCACGTGTCGACAAAGGTGCATGGCATACCGAGTTGACGCATGATGTGTTTGAACAGGATGCGGTGGTCCGCAACATTGAACGCGCCTCTGAAGTCCGCGTACATGACGTAGATGTCTTTGTTGTGGAGTTTTGCGTCCTCCATCGTCATTATGATGGATGAAAGTGCGTCGTTGATACTGCAGTGTTGTCGGAATCCGTCTTGTTGGTCGCTGAGAATGCCGTGGGTTTCAGCGTATTTCGAGCTTGCATCTTTGATTAGAGCCGTCCATAGGTTAAGGAGGTTATTCATGAGGGCGATAGGGCTGTAGTTGTCGAGGAGGTTGGGGTCACCTTTTTATGTAGGAGGCATGTTGTGCTGTGGCACCAATCAGGAGGAGTGTAGGACTTGTGGGCGAGGAGTGAGAGGAGAGCGAAGAGGGCGGAGCGGGTCGCCGGTGGCAAGAACTTGATTATTTCGTTGGGGATACCGTCGGGGCCGGGGGCCTTGCCTGTGCCTAGTGAGTTTTATCGAACGTGTCGCGGGTTATCATGTCGGCGAGGGTGAGAGAGGGGTCCCCGCGGGGTTCGATGGGCAGTTGTCGGGGTTGTCTGGGAGTTCCCATGGGGGGATGGGCAGTTCGTGTGGGGTGGCGCGGCTGAGTTCAGTGGCGAAGTGAGAGTGTACCGCCTCTAGGACGGCGGAGGGAGAGGTTGCGGTAGTTTTATCGGGTTTGGTAATGCGGTGGAGGGTCCACGTGGCGCTGTTAGGGGGGAGGAGGCCGCTTTTAATTTTCAATAGGCGGTGGGAGGATTTAGGGAAGGTGCCGTAAACCGTATTGGCGCGAGTTTTTATTTTCCTCAATTCATCTGTGGTGGTGTCGCGTAGTAGGTGGCGTATGCGTGCTTGGCATTGTTGTTTGATGGTGTCAAGGGTGAGATATTCGGTCGTACTTAAGAGGGCTTGAGCGAGGGGGGGGGGCGTTGTTCGTACTAAATCTGCGGAGTTTTAGAATGTGTTTGCGTGTTTTTTAAGTAAGCCAAGTAGGGTCGAGGAACGCCTGGGGTGGACGGGGTTTTTGGCGGGGAGGAGAGGCCATACTGTGGCTGCGTGGTCCATGTGGTGAGAGAGGAGTGTAGTGAATTTCGAGGCGAGGGTGTCAAGGGTGTCGGGGGAGGCCGAGGTATGTAGGGTGTTAAGTATTGCTGCGTGGAGGGTGGCCGTTTGGTTGATTAGGTCGGGTGCGCTGGTTTGATATGTTTGTATGTGGTCGGGTGTGAGGGGAAGTTTAAAGTTGAGCTTGCGTGTGGTGTGGTGTGTGTGGGGGTAGGTATGGGGGGGTGGGCTATGAGAGAGAAGGGGGCAAGAATTACGAGGTGGATTGCAGAGTGGTCAGTGAAGTGTGAGGGGGAGGGGAAGACCGAGCAAGAGGACGGTGGAAGGACGAGAGGAGATGGGGGCGTGGTGAGCCAGTGGTCGAGGCAGCCTCCGCTGCGGGGGAAGGTAGGGATGGGGGGGTGGGGGGGATGGAGGTGGGATTCGAGTAGTGAGGTGAAGGCGGGGTTACCGGTACCTTTTGTGATGGTCGACTGGAAGTCCCTTCCCCAAAGGATGCGGTGGTTCGGGTGGTCGTCAGCCACGCGGAGGCCCCACGCTGCAACCTCAGCGTATAAGCGATTCAGCTGGGGGTGTGGAGTTGGGGCATGTATGCTCCTAGGAGGAGGTAGGGGGTGCCTGAGTGTGAGATGAGGGTTAGGCCGGCGGTGTGGGGGATGAGGTGGGGGGTGGGGTTAGGACAATGGCAGACTGGAACGAGGCTCTGCGGACCGCGAAGTGAACGCATGCGTTGGGTAGGGGCACATGTGAGTAGTATGGTCGAGAGCTTTTGAGGGGGTAGTGGGGGAGGGCGATACGCCAACGGGATTTGTGGGTGGCGTGGTTGGTTTCGGTGAGGATGAGGACGTCAGGGTGGTGCGAGGTAGTGAGGTGTTCGACGTCCATAATGGAGGTGTGGAGGGCGCGGGTGTTGAGGGTAATGAGGTGGAGTGGTTGGGATGTGTGGTTTTGGAGGATGGGGGAGGGGAGGGGGGCGGAGGGGTTGGGAGGGTCGTTGGAGGGGCGGTCGACATGAGAAAAGTGGAAGGGAGGGGGAGGGAAGGAGGGGAAGGGGGGAGGGGGAGGGGAGGGGTAGGTGATGGGGGAAGGGTGGGGAGTGGGAGTTGAGGGGGGGAGAGAGGTTGGGGGGGGTGGAGGGCGGTGAGTAATTGGGGTCTTCCAACTGGGAGGGGAGTGGAGTGGAAGGTGTGGTTCCACATGAGTGAGTGTAGGGAGTAGACGGTGGTACGGAGGTCGAAGTAAGGGGGGTTGTACGCTTGGTCGGGGGGTGTTGTGGTGATAAAGTAGGTGTGCATCAGGGCGTGGGTTCCGCACGACCATGCGTTGGCTGTATCATTCTGGCGGGGGGGGGGGGTAATAAGTAAGCGTAGGTCGCCGACGGGCGGGGGGGGGGGGGGAGTTACATGAGGCTAAAAGAGCGAACGAGCGAGTGAGAAGGTTGGGAGCGGGGGTGGTGGAGGGAGTCAATCCAAGTAGCCGAGGAGTGGGTTAAGTGGAGGAGGCCGAAGTGGGAGTGTTGCCAGTTGAGGACGAGTAGGGGTTGGTTGGGCATGCCCGGGTAAGGGGGTGAGCCTCTGTTAGAGAGGTTAGTCCATTGGCTAGGGTATTGAGAATTGTGGTGGTAATTATCAACTTCGTTATTGGTGATGACGGTATAAGAGGCAGAGAGGCGGTGGAGTGGAGTTTCGCTAATGAGTTAGCAATGCAGTATAGGTTTGAGAGGTCCTGGTAGTGCCCCCATTGGAAGGAGAGCACCGCAGACGAGTCGAGGTAGCCTATGGGGGTAGGTAGGCCATGTTCGAGATTTAAGTCGAAGAGGTGGTTATGTAATTTGATGCTGCATGTCTGTGAGGTAAAGTAGGCCGGGAGGACTGTCTGAAGCGAGGTGTTTACAATATGGTTGCGGATATCGGGCTGAAGGGTATGGGGGGGGGTCGTGGGGTCTAACCTCCGGGTCGTCATGTGGGGGACTAATGATGGAGTTCGGCCTCGTCGGCCGGGGGTGACCTGTGGGGGTTGGCGGGGCCGTTGGATGGGGGCGGGGCGGGGGGGAGGGTGCGGGTCTCTCCAATGTCGTCAAAGTCGTCGAGTGTGTAGTCATCTCCGTCCTGTGAGGTTGGGGGGAGGGGGAGGAGGGTGGGGTGGAGAGAAGGGGGGGAGGCAAGGCGGGAGGTCGAGGGAGGGGAGTGCAAGGAGGATGGGGGGAGGGCAGTTCAGTTGGGAGGGGGGTTGAGAGAGGGGTGCGGGGGAGCGCGGGGGGGGGGGGGGAGATTTTCTTGCGGGAGGGTCGGGTGTGCTTGGCAATACCGGCATGGGGTGCGGGTTTGAGTGAGGGGTCGGTGGGGGGTCGAAAATATGGGGGGGGGATCCATGTGGTCGGGCGGGGGAGGGTGGAGTGGTGTGGGGGAGAGGAGGGTGGGAGGGTCGAGGGGAGGAGGGAGTGGACGGGTGTAGGGGTAGGGAGACCGGTGGAGGGGGTGTGGGGTGGGATGGGGTTGTGTTGAGGGAGAGGAGAGAAAGAGGAGTCCATGGGGCCGGAGGAGTCTTCGGTGATGCTGGGGAGGAGGTTAAGGGTGGTGCTAGGGTGGGGGGTGGTGGGGGGAGCGGTTGAGGTACGGGAGGGGTTGGCGAGGAAGGAGGGGGGAGGGGCGGGGTGGATATTTTGGGAGTGGTGGAGGGTGCTTGATTGGGTAGGGACGGGGGCGGGGGTGGTGGAGGAGAGGTGGATGTCGGGAAGGGAGGTGAGGTCGAGGGGGGCGTCCTCGTCGGCGGCCTGCATGAGAAAGGCGGAGGTCTCGAAGGGCCACTGGTCGGGGATTTGCAGTCCTGGAGGTGGCGGGTCCATTGGAGGAGGAGGGCGGGAGGATTGCGGTAGAGGGCGTAGTTTGTGGTATGAGTGAGAGGTTGTGGGGGGGGGGGGGTCGTGGTGAAGATAGGGTCCGAGAGACGAGCTCTACCAAAGGTGGAGTAGTGGTAGGGGGTGATAGTGAGGGTGCATGTGGACCGGGTATGTGCACCTCTGTGAATGAA
>JAPMLY010002371.1:27500-51923 GCA_026401115.1 Tetraselmis chui
TGTGCGTGACCGTGTAAGTGACAAGAGGTCCTTGACGGGTAGCCAGCGCGCGTTCCGCGTAGCACTGCCGATGAGGTGTCTGGCATGCTGCGCGATCTTGGTTAGCTTTTGCTTCGCCGAGTAGAAGTATCTTGACGCTGTGTTGATGTCGATACCCAAGTGGTGCCCGACTCGCGCAGGTGTCCAAAAACACTTGGTGGGTTGACGGAAGAGACCGAGCCGATCGAGCGGCTAGGCCATGCGGTGGCGTTAGGTGAGTGCTTCCTCCTTTGTAGATGCAACGATTAGAAAGTGTCGACGTAGGGTAGAATCCGGGCGCCGCGCCAACGCGTTCGTCTGAGGTGGGTCTTCGTGCATTTGTGTTTCGGCGCGATAGGGTTTTCGGGGTCCGGATTGCGCAGGAAGTTTACGAAAGTCAGCGCCATCTTCTAGAAATTGAAATGGGAGAGGGACCAACCCATGGTTAGCCCCGCTAGTCTTTAGTCCGCGGACGTTGACGGTGAAGTAGTCTCGGTCCGCTAGGTTGATGCCCAATGCGTAAAACCCGTCATGTAGGTCGAAGCTGAACGTGTACTCCCCCTTTCGGGTGAGGTGCCGGACCCCTTGTAGTGTATCCATCTTGAGTCGTGTTCGCACACAATACTTGTTGAGTAGTGGGCGGAGGTCGCAGATTAGCCGCCGCTGGTTGTGTTGCGAGACATAGTTTATCTGGTAATCAAGTTGCTACACAGCAATGCTGGCCAAGTAGCATCGTGATAGTACGGCTGTGACTCAGCACGATAAGATGATAAGCCAATCAGCAATAGAGAGGATTAGGTTGCTGATGGTGGCAAGTTGCTGAGCGTTAGATATCATCCAAAGGCTCAGAGTGTACGTTGGCATGTGCTCACCACAAGGTGAGTGCGTGTCCTGTGATAAGCAAGTGCTAGGCACTTGCTGAGGGTGAGATGACACGCAGTGTCACTCACCAAG
This sequence comes from Tetraselmis chui, assembly GCA_026401115.1. Lineage (NCBI taxonomy): Eukaryota > Viridiplantae > Chlorophyta > Chlorodendrophyceae > Chlorodendrales > Chlorodendraceae > Tetraselmis > Tetraselmis chui. Next base: position 28,473 of record JAPMLY010002371.1, read on the forward strand.
TGTAAGCATTCCTTATCGCCCCCTCAACTTTGACATGTTATTATGGGCCCTCAAGCTGCTTGTTGCTGGAGTCATTTGTCTTGACTCGAAGCTAGAGCCTGCTTCTCAAAGAGTGGTAGACCTTTGTGGTGTTGCACGATTCGCGAAGTGCGGTTGGGTCACAAACTGGCTGGCTCTTGCTTGTGTTTGTAGCTTTACTTCGATACCCGGCTAGTAGCGACTTGTTTGTGTCGCTTGGAGACTGAAACCCCCGAACGCCGACTCGTGTGACGTGACGATCGGCTTGCTTTCCTTTGTTATAGCTTGGCGCTTTCTGGAATTTGATTCGCTTCCGGAGCTTGTCACCCGCCACTTTCTTTTCTCGTGAAAGCCTATAGTGGACCGGCTGAACTTTTGGAAAGGCATCTTACCACAATTGTACTAGCACTCATGTACGACGTCACTTGACCGACCTTCTGAGACTCGTTTCTGATTGCCTTGGTTGTATATACTCCAGGAGTACAACTGTGTCTTCGGTCAGCCCTTTGTCGTTTCCTTTTTTTGAGCCGTGTTGCCCGCCACTTGACCGGTACTTGGTGCTTTTCTTGGTGGCAATTTTCCTAATTTACTGTTGCTCTTGAGAGCGCATCCGACGCACCTGATATGGATTCCGTAAAACTACCGAAAATTAGTGGGGAAAGACGAGATTTTGATGCGTGGAAGAAACGTTTCCGTGCATTTGGCCTGATGCAAAAGTGGGCTCCGGCTTTGTCGTCGGATGGTGCCGCTTCCTCTCAACAAGTCGACATGTACTCCACATTGATTCTTGCGCTGCCGGAGGACGATCTTTCTTTCATCGAGAATGTTAGCGAGAATGACAAGACCTGCGGGCACACTGCATGGACCGCGTTAGTCAATCATTATAAGGACAATGTTCTTTACCGGTGTACGGAACTATTGCAGGACTTGGAGACGCCGCAAGCGGATGGCAAGAGCGGCATTCAATACATGAACCGGTTAGCTCGACTGCAACGACAGCTTGCCCGAGCTGAGGACGTCGTCCACGACCGGCGTATCATCATGTACTTGGTGAAAGGCCTGCGCAGCGAATACCACTCCATCACATACACGTGGGATGTACACAACCTCAGCATGGATGCCGTCAAGCGTGATCTTCGTCAAAGGGCATGCGCATCGAGAGTCGTGCGCAATCACATACAACGGCGCCTCCAACGCCTGCGGCTTTTGCAACGTCTCATGATAACGCAACGACTGATCTTTTGAAGCGGCATGTTTCCGAGCTCCAAGACCAACTGAAATCTCTTCAAGGAGCTGCGACTACTCGTTGTGCCTCACATGGCAACGGCGCAGCGAGGGTTTTTCGTGGTGTTTGCTGTGGCTGTGGTAAGAAGGGCCATCGCAGGTCCGAGTGCCCGGACACCAACACCGGAGTTAACTCTGCGAAGGTGGACTCTCCGGTTGCTTTTCCGGCGGACATGGACATGACGGCCACCCCTGCGAGGCCATTCTCCGAGGCTCGACACATGTTCGAGCGCGATGGGGAAACGTGGATGTGGTTGGCCGACAGCGGCGCTAGCCATCACATGACTAGTGTGCGCCGTGACTTGTGTGAGTATCGAGCGCTCACCGATCGGCTGTGGGTGAACGGTATCAGCGCCCGCGCTGATGGCGTGGGCTCGGTCTGCATCATTATGAAGGCTGACGATGGAGAGGATATTCCGACCATGCTGAAGAATGTGCTCCACGATCCTGAGCTATCCCGTCGCGCGTCGTGGTCTTACCATAGGGTGTTCAGCCTCACCCAAGCTCGGCGACAAGGTCACTCTGTGGTGTTAGCTGATCCCGTGGACCACCTTCGTCTTCACGCCGGTCATGGTGGCGGCGTGGTGGTTCCGTTGGAGCGCGCGTATTTGTTGGTGTGGTTGCCGGCGCGGGTTGTTTCGTCGAATCCTACCGCTTCGTTCGCCACTGCGCAGTTGCAGAAACGGTTGTGGCATTCCCGACTCGGTCACCTTGGCGAGTCGCAATTGGACGGGCTCTTGGCCACTCAGGTGGAGGGTGTGGCGTTTTTTGCGTCGGAGAAGTTGGGCTTATGTGAGACATGTGCTGTGTGTAAGTCGCACGTCCGTCGTATCTCGCGTGAGCCGGCTGACCGGAACGTTGGTGTCCTTGAGGTCCTCGGCTTAGACTTCTGCGGTCCTATGAGTGTTCCGTCCTTGGGAGGACGGCGGTACAACTTGTGTGCGGTTGATTTCCGGAGCCGTTTCATGCTGCATGATGCGGTTGGCTCCAAGGATGAGGCTCCCGCCTCGTTCCGTCGCATGTTGACTACCATCCGTTCTATTGGGCACACGGTTCGTCGTCGTTGGGTGGACAATGACGCGGTGTTCTTAGGTGCTGCCCTCCGAAACTTCTTGGATGAGGTCAAAATCACCGTGGAGATCACAACGCCTTACGCGCATTGGCAACATGGCCGGATTGAGCGGCAGTGGGGGACACTAGTCCCGATGGCGCAGTCAATGATCCGGCAAGCCGCGCTGCCTAAATCGTGTTGGGCTCTAGCGATGGCCGCTGCGGTGCATGTCCGCAATCGTGTGCATAGTAGCGGAGGCGGCGGTGAAATTGAAATTGTTTACAACAATACCAGTAAAACCGGCTGTTGTCTCTGGGACCCCCCTTGTGCTACGCCTAATTGGACTTAGAAGCGTGAGTGTTGCGAGACATATGGTTTTGTGTGGTAATCAAGTTGCTACACAGCAATGCTGGTCAAGTAGCATCGTGATAGTACGGCTGTGACTCAACACTATAAGATGATAAGCCAATCAACAATAGAGAGGATTAGGTTGCTGATGGTGGCAAGTTGCTGAGCGTTAGATGTCATCTAAAGGCTCAGAATATATGTTGGCGTGTGCTCACCACAAGGTGAGTGCGTGTCTTGTGATAGGGAAGCGCTAGGCACTTGCTGAGGGTGAGATGACATGCAATGTCACTCACCGAGTGTAAGCATTCCTTATCGCCCCCTCAACTTTGACAGTGAGGCAGACCGTGAACCACTAATCCCAACCTCTCCAATGGCAGTAACGATACCGTCTAAAACATACCCGTATCAAGGTATTTACGATTCTCTGATCTATACGTGTTTTTGGGGGATACAATATGAAATATAAAATGTCGCTAGTCTCCACGATACGCGGCCGGCTCCAGCCGCTGCGGGGTCGCTAATCAGCAAGGCTGTTTAGCTTGAGCTGGTCGAGGCGAACCTGCCTGGGCTCGGCTCATGTGCGACTCCGGTCGTGCAAGAGCTAGGGGGGAAAGGCAGGTGAAAAACCCCCCTCGCATAGGTCGTCGTCGGTCCCGCCTCGATCCGTGCTCAACCCCGCCCGAGGTATTAGCCGCTCCTCCCGACGCAGCTCGCCACCTACCCGAGTCTTCTCTCCTCCTTCGGGGGCTGAGAAGAGAAAATAACTAGGATGCAGACGGTGTCCGGCTCGCTCTCCTGCCCCCGAGCCAGATTTCTCATGTCCCCTGTCCTTTTCCCGTCTGTTTCCAACACCTATCTGATCGCGTTGTGGCCGTCCGTACCCTCCCCCGGTGGTTTACGTTGTTAGGGGGCCGCCTTTACGAGCAGTGTGCCGTTACGATAACTCTATGCACACTACCTGAGGCAGCCTATCGATAACCGGGTACCGACTAGGGAAGGGGTTGGAAGAACACATGGATCGAGTCGCCGGTCCTCAAAAGATGGTGGGTACGGGAAGTTTTTCAAAAACCCCCCGTACCGGGCTTTTCCGGCGGCGGATGATCCTAATGACCACCGCCGCCAGACCGTGCCGCTCCTCCGGCTGCGACCCACCTCCGTCCTCCATAGCATCAGGTCTTGCCCCCATGGGAGACCTAAGGCTCTCGCAAGGCTGGCGACTGCTAACGAGCGCCGTGCCCTAGCGCTGCTTCCCACATGTCCGCCGCCAGCTCCAACACCCTCGTCCCTCAGCTGATCTGTCCGTACCCTTCTTCGCCATAAAACATTTCGCAAACGCCGCCCCCGCCCCATCGTCGGGAGAGTATATGCGAGTGTTTAGTCGCGGAAAAAACATATCGGACTGGCCGAGCGGGCGATCCATGTGCCGGTGTACGGATATTATGTTTTTCCAAAACCCTCCGTACATGGCTTCCCGACAGTTGCTGATCCCGCGGATCGCAGCTGTCGGTACCTCGTTCAGCCCCCTACCGTGCCAGGCCTGGCACGGCTATGGGGTTACCAGCGCCCACCGCGTGGAGGTAGAGGTAGGTGCCGACGGGCCTGCGAGCGCACCCCTCTCCGGGGCCGCCGCCACTGCGCCGCCGGCGGGCGCCCCGGCGGTGTACCTTTCACCTTGGCGACCGGTAGACGAGCTGAGTTGAGCTTTATGTGGGTCTTCGGCTGTCCGGCCTATGTCCAAGTTGACAAGTCTCAACGCCGCAAACTTAAAGATCGCGCGTGGAAGAGTATCTTTGTGGGCTGCGCTTCCGAATCGCCGGCGTGGTTGGTGTACAATCCTGCTACTCGTCGGGTGGTGAGCAGCCGTAACGTGGTGTTTGATGAGGCTGCTGCCGTCTCCATGGGGGAGAGCAATGCGGAGCAACGCAATGATGATGAAGAGGACAGCATCCCACGCACCATGTGTAACGAAGAACCGGATACACCTTCGGGGGAGTCGCCGCTACGGGGGTCGCTGCAACATTCCGGGTCGATGGAAGATGAACGGGACATGCATTTGGGGGAGAATCCACGTCCAATAAGGCATAATCTTCGATCCACTGCCTCACCACAGCAATGCGTACCCAGTCCAAGGTATAATCTCCGCTCAACGAGCGCTTCGGGAGATGGATGGACTGCGGGAAGTACCGCGGCTATTAAGTCAGCCAACAGCCCGAGTCTTCAAGAGCCTGTGTCATACAAGCAAGCGCTGAGGAGTCCCCAATCGGAGGAGTGGGAGGCAGCTATCAAGAGCGAGAACGACTCACTTGTATCTCGGAAAACCTGGACATTCGTCCCTTGTCCTGCCGGCCGCAAACTCGTGGATTCCACGTGGGAGTTCAAGCTGAAGCCCGATGCCAATGGGAAGATAACAAGGTACAAAGCAAGTCTTGTGGGTCGCGGGTTTACTCAGGAGAAGGGTGTGGACTACCACGAGACCTTCGCTCCCACAGTGAGGGTGAATTCTATTCGAACGTTGCTCGCGCTTGCTGCTTATAATGATTGGGAGGTGGAGCAGCTTGATGTGGTGACGGCATTCTTGAAGGCCGATATCGAGGAGGAAGTCTACATGAGGCAGCCGGAAGGATTCCGTCACTTCGACATCAATGGAGAGGAGCGAGTGTGCTTGTTGAAGAAGTCATTTTATGGCCCGAAGCAAGCTTCTAGGAACTGCAATAAGACAATCACAGCATGGCTAGAGGAGTGTGGCTTCAGCCAATCCAAGGTGGATCCCGGGATTTACGTCGTCATCAAGGAGGGTGAGTTTTATGTCTTGGCGGTGAACGTGGACGACGGCGTCATCGTCGGACCATCGGGTAGCTTCATCGTCGAGTTCAAGTCGGCTTTCGGCGAAACGCTCAGCATGCAAGACCTCGGTCCAGTGTCTTGGTTGCTTGGGATGACAGTCGAGCGTGATCGTGGCATCCGCATCATCGGGATTGGACAACAACAATACGTCTTAGACATGTTAGAGCGCTTCAACATGATGGGTTGCAAGCCAGTGGGCTCACCTATGGCGGTCGATGCTTTGAGCAATTGTGTGGAGACTTCGACATCAAAGTTGCCTCCCGGTCTAGTGCCGTACTAAAGCTTGATCGGTAGCTTGTTGTACGCTTCCGTAAGCACGCGGCCCGACATCACCATAGTTGTAAGCCACCTTAGTAGGTTCATGATTGACCCCTCTCAGTCACATTGGGAGCAAGCCAAGAACGGTGCTCCGCTACCTCAAGGGAACCGCAGGTTCGGTGTTGATATACGGTGGCGTACCCTCATCAAAGGTGGTAGGATGGTCAGATTCTGACTACGCGAGTGATATTGGCGAGCGGCGCTCTCGCACGGAGTATGTGTTCATGCTCAACGGTGCAGGGTGAGTTGGAAAATTTAGCGGCAGCAAACTGTGGCGCTGTCGACAGCGGAGGCAGAGTAGACCCATCCACCCCGACCTCGACATGCTCCCTACCGGTAAATTCGTCATCCACACACACCCAACAACACACGACACCACCATACTATGCATTCCCGACGGCCGCGCGGTCACCACCCTTAACGGTCCCCGCGTCCGCCACCTATATCAACTCTTCCGCCCCGACCTCTCGCGGCACACGTTCGAGGAGGAGGTCTACCACCTCCTCACTCGCCTAGGCTCCCGCTCAGAAATCCACTCACCCACACCGGCCGCCACAACCCGTAATAGATGGGCCACTACAAAGGACCTCCTCACTGTACTCCGCCACACATTCCACATCCAGACAAAACTCTATTCAGACCCCTCAATAAGTCACTCTATTCCCACACATACCACTCACTTTACCCCAAAGACATAGTCTTCTCATCCAACGGTAGCTACGCCCCACACATATGGCAGAGCACAAACATAGCCAACCCGGAATAGGATCACGAATGCATGCGCCGCGCCATGGAACACGCAATCACCAACGCCCACTTCACAGCCTCTCACACGCCCAGCGCAACCCTCCTCATTCTCCCTCGATGGGAACACACACCATACCGCCACTCCAAATACATCAACTCCCCATACACCCACCACCTCTACACCCTTCCCAATGACGCAAACACCATCCTACCCCCCGACCAACACACATGACACCCCACACCTACCCCATTTGGTACACGCTGGATGGTAGACATCTACCTAGTCGCCAACCCCCTCGCCCTCTCCTCCCTACCCTAAAACACAGCCATGACCGCACTCCACAACACACTCGAGTCTATCTACGACACACACCTCCCCAACCCCATCATCACCATCCCTCCTCCCCACCTCACCGACTCCTACTCACCACACTCAGCAGGCATCTACCACCTTCCCCCCAATCCCACTCACCCCCTTACCTACCCCCTACATGAACGCATGCAACTAACATACCTCCCCACTAGAGGAATTCTTGCTTGGAACTAGCAAGACTTCGTATACACAGACGCCTCCAAGAAGGGCGGCAACTCCCCCTCGGAGCGGCCGCCACCCACCCCGCCTCGGACACCCGCATCAAAATTCTGGTTACCTCTACCCCTCCCTCCCACACTATCCATCGCGCTGAATTAGCAGGCATTGACATAGGCCTCCAACTTGGCAATACCCACCTCCTTAAAGACAGTGCGTGCTCCCTCCGACTGATACAAGGCTACTTAAACTGCCCATCCGCATACAGACACAACATACACCGCGATACACTCCTCTCCATCACACACACCCCCAAAACCCGCTGCGACGCAGGCATCCGCACACATCTCGGCAAAATTAAAGCACGCAATCAATCCATGGGAAACGACCTAGCAGGCACTCTAGCTAGCCAAGTCGCGGATGGACACCCACCACACGCGACTTACACCACATGCTCGGACGTGTCCATAGGCCGCTGGACCTGGCCATACACCCTCATTCCACAAACCTTAGGGGAACCCATACCCTAGAGATACACCAACCTCAAAGCTGACGCTCACACCTACATCACCAAACACACACACACACACACCTCTCGCAAACATCCAAACACGGTGCCCTCCTCGCTCGCGCCGCGGAGGACGGCGCCGACTTCTCCTTCCACAACAAAACACACCACCCTCACCAACATCCAATTTACCCACAAGCAAGAATTCATGTGGGGAGTCCACAACACCCGCCTTCTCACACACAACCCCACCCTGCGCTGCCCCATGTGTGGCCAATTCACTAGCAATGGCCACATGGCCGGTAACTGCCCCACCATGTCTAGCCTCAGACATGAAAGACACAACACCGCGCTGCAACTCCTCCTCTCCCTCTTGGAATGCCACAACGGAGGCCGATGGGAGACCATCACTGCGGACTTCGGTAACAAGCTCATCAAAACATTTACATCCACTACACCCACCCACACACCTCTTGACTGTCACCCCCCCCCCCCACCCCACTCACATGCCCACCCGCCTTGTTGATGCCGACGAGGGTCCCTCACCCGACTCCCTAACCTCGTGCCCCGCCATCCTCTCCCCAGAGATCCCCCCCCCGCGCTACGAACCCCCCCGTACACAAGCCTGACGTTATCCGCCTCCTCGAACCTCGATTCGTCGGTCACGCAAACGGTCGCCGCCGCTATTCGTCCATCAAAAAGATTCAGATAGGTAAATGGAAATATTGCACCGACCACAACCTCTCCCACACAACCCACCTGATTCGTGCCAAATACACACTCCTCGCAAACGCCATCCGCAACCACTGGCCAGGTACCGAAGTCGACATACTCCCCATCGTCATGAGCCGCACGGGCACACCGCACTCATCCACCATCGCAAGTCTCACCTCTTTACTCACACACCGCACCGACCCTCTAGACAAGCTCATCTCCAAAGCACGACTCGACACATCTCGCATACTCGCACAACTCCACACGCACACTGTCTAATGGCTACACCATCTCCTACTTGTATATCGCATCAAATCCCGCACGGCTTCTCGCCGCGCCCCCGCACACTGCACCTTCGCACGCCCATGATTGCACTCCGCCTTCACCCTGCATCGGACCCTCCCCGGGGGGGAGTAAAACCCCGGAACACCCTTGGAGAGATTGGATTTAGGTGGTTCGCGGTCTAGCCCTGACTAGTAAGTTTTTTGTATAGCATAGTTGGGAGGGCCCAGAGACAGCAACCGGCGCATACGGTAATTGATGTAAACCGGCGCATACGGTACATTTTGTAAACATTTTCAATTTCAATTTGTTTTTACCACTGTGTCATGCGTACTCAAGCGGTTAGAATTTGTAACGTCGTGGCAACGCCCGACTATTCTCGCCCCCAGGGTGATTTAACCTCTTAAACCTCTATAATTTCAATATGACCATAATTCAACTATACAAATTCACGTACACCATATGTGCGGTGATGCACACTAATGTATTGTTTTAGTGCCGGTGTATTCTTGCACTTATTCTTATATTGGTAGAATATTGGGGTTTAACGGTTAGTATACGTACCATGTTGAGTCCGCCTAAGGCAACGCGCGGAGACAAAGCGTCACAAGCGCAGTAAATTGTCCGCGGCGGACGCCCACATGCTTTGCCTATAAAGCAGCTCCTCTAGCTGGTAGCAGCCACCTTCTCCCTTTGCGCTCGCCCATTCGGCTCGCGCAACATGCATCGTAGCTCTCGTAGCTGCGCAAGGTGACAACTTACCCTCGACCGCGTCTACCACGGCCGAGACTCTTTACCCTGCTCGAATATACGATGGCTACAGACAGACAAGTCGACGACGAAATTCGCGACGCGCCGGAATTTGTTACATCAATAGAATTCAAAGAACATGAGCAACGCTTACTCGCTAACGCAGCCGCTTCAGAGGAGCGACTAAATGGCCGGTTTCAGCAAGCCTTTACCGAACTAACGGCTACGCTTAGCTCGACCATCATCACTAAACTAGCAGCAGCAAAGTAAGTCAGCACACAGCTAGCCAGTCCCGTCGGCGTAAACGACACGCCGAAGGGTGGAATTGCGGAGCACGACGCCCGTAGCGCCCAGCTGCCGACCGAGCTACCCTCGATCGACCCCACCGTGCGACCCCTGGCCCCAGCCCCACCGATGACGGTACACCCAGCAGCCATGCCAGATGCGGACTACCACATCGACATAGAGCTATGGGGACCCTACATTGCCCCCGGCCTCGAGCTACCCCCCCGACATTTCAACGGCCAAAAAATCTGGAAGCTCACCTGTGACACCTACCGCCACCTCTCCGCCCGCCGGCACAACGCCACGCTCGAAGAATACCGCGCCACGGCCTATCACGCCGCCTACGCCGCCTGCGCTAACACGGCGAGCTTATCAGCTCTGGAAGACATTCAAAATTATCCCAAGGACTCACCGGAATTCGCGGCGGCGGTCGTGACCCTGCGTCAAAGCAACCACACCCACAACGCGCTCGAGGAGCAGGGACTGGATCCGGATCCTACGGCTCCGCGAATCCCCGAGACTACTCGGGTTCGGACTCGGTCTCGTGGGTCCGGACCCTAGAATCACAGGTAATCGCGGGATCCGGACCCTAGAATCACAGGTAATCGCTGGATCCGAAGCCTAGGTTCGGTAGGTAATCGCGGGATCCGAACCCTAGAATCACAGGTAATCGTTGGATCCGGTACCATTTATTGTAAGTAATCGTAGGATCCGGTACCAGTTATTGTAAGTAATCGTTGGATCCGGTATTCATCGTACTTTAATGGATCCGCGGTAATCGCGAGTACCTCATCCTCGCAAAACGATGTGGAATCGCGATACCCAATTAGTACTCACGATTCCGAGTATCTCACAATTCTGTGGTGGCCCGAAGTGACACGCTGTTTTGGGGGGAGGTAATTGGCAACGCAAATCTGTTGAGGTGTATGTCTAGGATTGGTTCAATAGCCCTGATTGTTGTCATTCCGCAGCCTTGAATCGATTGTAGCCCACCCAAGGGCCAGTTAAACGGTGCGTACGCGCTTGAAATCCACCATAATCTGCCCGTCCACATCCAACTCCTATCATAGTTAGCAACAATGGCGGGGCAAGCGGGAAGTAGTAGACCGTCTAGATCAGGGAAGAGCTTGTCATCGACGGCTATCCAACGTACAGAAGAGGAGCTTGTTGGGAATTAAGATTGGGTGTTTAGGATACCTCAGACAAAATCTACTGTATGGGATCCAAGCATGAGCTGGCGCATAGAACTAGAAGAAATGTAAAATTTGAATTTGCAGTACAAATTTCCCCCAAAATGCGCAATTTGTATCAATTTGCATGAGTACTTCGAGCACTTGTTGGAATCGCGAACCCAACGAATCCAACGGAACCAAAAATTTAGAAGTACTCATGTACTCGGTTCCGGAACCGAAAACACAGGTACTCGCAGGATCCGAACCCTCGAATCACAGGTAATCGCTAGATCCGAACCCTAGAATCACAGGTAATCGCGGGATCCGGACCCTAGAATCACAAGTAATCGCGGGGTCCGAACCCTAGAATCACATGTAATCGCGGGATCCGGATCCCTTTTCTAAAGGTACTCACTAGTTCCGGATCCTAAAAAATCAAGTAATCATGGATCCGAACCCATCCAAAAAATGGCGGATCCAGTCCCTGTCGAGGAGGCCGCCCGTGTGCGGATATCCCACATCCGACACACCAAGGGCGGAGGGGAGACGAGCGATTCGGACCGCGTTTTCGCAAAACTCGCCTACGAGCGGTTCCTCAAGCCGCGACCGGATGTTGCCTCCTCCGAGTACGACAACCTACACCGAGCGTTCATCGACAAAACCCTCAAGTGTTCACTACTCGCAAGCGCCAAAGCCGCCGCGGGAGCTACCTTCGCGCGCAAGACTCCCGACCGACCCCTCCCCCCCGACCGGCCTACACCGACGCCGAACCCCCGACCCCAACCCAAGCCCAAGCCACCACCGAGAGACAACGCCGACCCCAAAGACACGAAGACCAAGAACCCGGACAAGAACGCTTGACGGTGTGACCCGCCGCGCCACGTCCTACAACGACCGTTCCAACTTCATGCGACACCGCGTGCGGAACAGAGCGTCCGAGTGGAAGCGATTAGGCGCGAGCGAGCAAGTTCTAGGTTGGATTCGTCACGGGGTTCGCATACCTTTCATCGGCGGCCGGCGACCCCCACCTTTCAACAGCGGCACCTCCATGCTGAACGCAACAAAACAGCAGCTCGACTTCATGGACTCCGAGCTTCCCCGATTCCTGCAGTCAGGCGCCTGGGAGCCAGGCCAGCGCAACAGATGGGTTTCCATAATGTTTTTAGTCCCAAAACCGGGCGAAAACAAATGGCGACTAATTATCGACTTACGCCCCCTGAACAAGTACTGCAAGGACCACAAGCTAACTTTCGAGACACTCAAGCACCTCAAGAACGTGACGCGGGCCGGCGACTGGATGGTGTCTTTCGACCTCGCGGACGGCTACTACACACTGGGCATACGGGAGGAGGACAGAGACTTCTTCACGGTAAATTATCGCGGAACACTGTACAGACTCGCCGGGCTTCCGATGGGCTGGAAATGCAGCAGTTACTATTTTTGCCGGCTTACCGAAGTTTTTATCCGGCACTTACGCGAACCACTGCTCAACCCCACCGTACACAACCCCCGTCTAGCTACGCAACAGCAGCCCACACGACCTACACCGTCCCGACGCTATCTGCGCAACTCTCGATGGCGGGGTGTCCGATTACTCCCATACATGGACGACTTCCTATTTTTTGCCGACAGCAGAGACGCAGCGTTACAACTCCGCGACCGCGTCGCGTGCCTACTCGACCGCCTCGGGCTAGGACGCAACCCCAAGAAAGGCCACTGGGAGCCGACGCAAATCTGCGAACACCTCGGCCTCCAAATCGACACCACAACCTCTACGTTCCGAGCCCCTGCTTCGAAACTACAGGCCATCGCTACCTTAGCCCGGACCCTCCTACAACGCTCTACGCGCGACGCACGGTGGCTCCCTGCCCGGCAGCTCGCAGTGCTCGCCGGAAAAGTACAGTACATGTACCTCGCCATTCCAGCAGCCCGATTCTACCTCCGCGAACTACACGACGTCCTCGCTACGCGCACGGGATGGGGAGGCCGGGTGCAACTCACCTACCAGTTGCGACGAGACCTCCAATGGTGGACGCAAGTCCCCTCCGCCAACAACGGCCGCTCCATATTCTCCCCCATCGAGACCGCCTACCTGCACTGCGACAGCTCAGGTTACGGCTGGGGAGCTGTATTAAACGAACAGTTGGAAGCCCGAGGTTTCTGGTCAGCGACAGACCAGCAGCAGCACATCACCTGGAAGGAATTAAAGGCCGTGCGACTCGCCGTCCTTTCGTTCTTACCCCTCCTGCGCGGCCGCAAAGTCCTCCTGCACGAGGACAACCAAGCAGTGGTGGCAGTCCTCAGTCACCTAACTTCGAGGTCCCCGGCTATGATGGACGAACTGCGCAAACTGTGGGAACTCATCGACACCAACAACATCAGCATCCGCGCGCGATATATTCGCTCCGCAGCCAACGTCTGGGCCGACAGACTGAGCCGCGAAACCGACCGGGACGACTGGCAACTCAACCCCCGCATCTTCACTTACCTGAATTCCCTGTGGGGCCCCCACTCCATCGACAGGTTTGCCACGCAGGGCAATACGCAGCTTCCCCGCTACAACGCCCGCTGGCGAGACCCCACCTCCGAAGCCGTGGACTGCCTCCATCTACCCGACAACCGCTGGACAGCAGAGACCAACTGGTGCAACCCACCTTGGACGCTACTCCCCGACCTCGTCCAGAAGTTACGCCAATCCGGGGCCGAAGCAACAGTCATCGCGCCTTACTGGCCCGCCAAACAGTGGTACCAACTACTAAGCGAACTTTCCGACGAACAGATCATGTACCCCCCCTCCCGAGATTTATTCTTTCCGGGCAAGCGCGGAGCGTACGAGGGCGTCGGACCGCCCGGCTGGAGCGTCACGGCTTTCCACGTACCGCCCCGGCTTGGCTCTACCGAACACGTGGTACACTCCACCCAACACCGACCAACCGGACGTCCTCGACAAGACCGCGGCACGACCGGACATCCGCGGACAACGACTACCAAGCCGCACCCGTAAAATACCGACTCGTCGAACCTGCGGCCCACGCACCGTGGCACGCCTCGATGCGCAACCATGTCGGCACACTCGTCGGCACGGACGACTTGGGCGACCTCGTGCTCGACCTACTCACCGGCTCCCTCGCCCCCACCACCTACAACAACTATGGCACCGGTATGCGCCGTTTTACTGTTTTCTGCAACGAGGAAGGAATCACCCCCCTCGAGGCGACCGCGGCCGACATGCTTCGATTTACAGCTTGGCTCGCCCGATCCGGAACCATCGCAGCCAACAGCCTCCAACCCTACTTCTCGGCCATTAACAAGTTCTTTCGCGACCACCTGAAGGAGCCAGTGGCGCTGGGACCCCTTCTCACGGACGCACGTCGGGGGCTCGCCATGCAGCAGCAGCCCATCACCGCCCCCGACATTCGCGTACCGCTCCCAGCCCCCCTATTACTGCAGTACCGCTACTTGCGGACCTCCTACAGGCGTTTACCGCTGGGCGTTTACCGAGTTACTGCAACATCTCCGGCACTGGATCCGGACCAACTGCTTTTTGGGCCGTCACGCCCGAGGACCAGCCACACACGTGGACGGCCGGTACCATCACCGAGTGGATTCGTGAGGCGTGCAACACCATCGGCGCTGCACCCCCCACGCAATTCAAGTGGACATCGCATAGCCTACGTAAAGGCGCGGCGTCCGCAGCCGCATGCATCGGCGCACCCCTTACCAAAATCCGCTACATGGGTAGTTGGTCGAAAACCAGCGACGTCGTCACCGGCAAGTACATCGACCCCACCATGAGCGAAACCCCGGCGGCATGGCTATTCTTCGGCTGGCTCGTCGCCAAACCCCCGGATTAGTAGCCTATGCAGACCTTCAGTCTATCTCAATGGCATAATCTGACTCCCAGTCGCTAAATTCTTATATTGGTAAAATATTGGGGTTTAACGGTTAGTAAACGTACCATGTTGAGTCCGCCTAAGGCAACGCGCGGAGACAAAGCGTCACAAGCGCAGTAAATTGTCCGCGGCGGACGCCCACATGCTTTACCTATAAAGCAGGTCCTCTAGCTGGTAGCAGCCACCTTCTGCCTTTGCGCTCGCCCATTCGGCTCGCGCAACCCACCCACCCTTCCCTGATCAAGCGCTGAATAGAAATGACACCTCTGAATAGGTGTTTTAGTGCCTGTTTATCCAAAATGTAAGCAAGCTGTCATCTTTGGCATAATCTGACTCATCCCAGTCGCTATTTCGCTAAACGCTGACTTTTTAGCTGATGACCGTCTGAGCTCCTTTGACATTATGATCGCACTCTTCTGCCCTTATATTGGTTGCAATACATAGGGTACATAGGTACAGTCGGCCCGATTCGTTGACAGCGATCCGGAGGGGATATCGCTATTTGACAGCGGCCCAGAGGGGATATTCAACCATCTCTCTTCCTCCGCTCACCGCCTGCTGCTCGGCCATCAGCTTATTCTTGCTACTTGTGCGCGGAGCTTGCGTGGGAGCCCACTGTCACGACACCAGTGTGAATAGTAACGCCATATAAGCCGCCAAAGCGCAGGGGGCCGGCCGCGTTTATCTGCACCATGCTCAGTAGAATGACAAGACCGTCGCGAAGCGCGAGCAGAGACAGCAGCGCAACTCGAGTGCGTCGCGATTATCTGGATCTCTCGTGCATCGCGACAATCGACATGGATCTGAAAATCGTTAGCTGCCCTAGTCAGGTATGACTCCTTGCATCTTCTCCGCTGTTTTGTATGGGAAATTTGTGACACTGCGTGCCTTGGCAGCTATTACGTTAGCACTCCCGCTCCCTTGGATAGCCAGTTCGCTGGCGATATCTTTCACGCTCGCTGTGCTGCGTCGCTTTGCGCACGACGCAGGATCTGGCGCTCACCAACTGCGTCTACGTCGCGCCCTCCGACATCGGCCGTCTAAGATCATACGTGAAGCTGGGCAACTTGTACGCTCCCCTCCCCTTAATCCACTACTCTGGCGCTGCCTTAAACCCCGGCCGGCGCCCTCCGCCGGCGCAGTGCTGTTATGCGCGCCAACGTTTAACCATTATTGTCGCTGCTCCGCATAGCACTGAAAGTAGTCTTATAACACACAACGTAACAAGGATCGGTATCGCCAGGTAATTCAAGCACAGCAGCACTGACCAGCTGCTTATATTACTCACCCTTGCTATTCCTGCCGAATCTCCCTCTCCTCCTGCTCCAGCGTCTTCCGTGTGCAGGCAGACGAGAGCGTTGAGGCGGGCGGCCTGGGGCTGAACGACATCCAACGCATGGTGGGTCATGGAATGCAGTGCGAATTTCCCTTCACACCGTGTATATAGCACAGGGCTATCCACATACCAACACCACAGCACCTCCCAACATATGGCGCTGGTGTAGTTAGTGGCAGCTGTGATTGCGAGGTTAAGCAACGTTGGTGGAGGATGGTATTGGCTGATTCCCATTGGCTGATGCATGCTTGCGTGGATTGGGGTGGCGTGGGGGGCTGGCCCATGAACGCAGGGTATGCGTGTGTCGGTGGGGGAGATCGTCCACGTGGGGCTCTTCTCCCCTCCTCCTGGCAACTTCGAGGCTGTCATGATCACACTGCACGTCAGCTTCACGCGGCGGCAGGAGGGGCGGCAGCTGGAGGTGGACGCCAAAGTGCTTACGCTGCAGCTCATCCACCAGTTTGTGCCACAGGTATGACACATTGCATGCAGGAATGAGGTTTTAGTCCTGTTGAGCTGGCCCTATATGCTTTGGTTATGGCTGTCCTTTTATTATTCTCACAGTGTGTGAATTCCTTGCAAAGTCAGTGCAGTCCTATTTTTTCAAGCAAAGAAGCACACGCACACTTTCACACACAAAGTCAACTCCACACACCCACACACATACAAACGCACACACCCACACACACGCGTGCGCACGCGCACAAGCGCACACACTGACACACGCGTCCACACATACATACACATGCACGCACACAGCCTATGTTACCAGGAACAGCATTATGAGAAGCTCATTAGCAACAGCCCTCGAAAATTGTACTCAAACTCTGGTAACGCAAAGCGTTTTCGCGCCGTCTGTAGATAATGAAACGTTTTATAACCACATTGTGGGGAATCAGATCTCAGGTGTGTGTGTGTGTGTGTGTGTGTGTGTGTGTGTGTGTGTGTGTGTGTGTGTGTGTGTGTGTGTGTGCGTGTGTGTATGTGTCTGTGTATATTTTTATGCTCCTTGGCAGGTGTTCACAGTGGGCCAGGCTTTCGCATGCGAGCATCGAGGCAACAATTTAATGCTGACTGTGGCGGGGATCACTTTGCCGAGCTCAGCGAGCGGGGAGCAGGTGGGCAGCAGTAGGGGGATGCTGGTCAAGGGCTCTACCTTTCTTTTTCAGGGCGACAGCGGGGCGGGCATTAGAATTGTCAACCAGCGCGCCGTCCTAACCAACCGAGTGCGCCCCTCTGCACTCCCCCAAAACCAATGAGCCTGGTACCCTTACCACCGTTTGCAACGTACCTGGAGAAGCTCCTCATCGGTATTTATGGTTGCACTCTTTATAAACATTCGAAAAAACATCTATGCATAGGTTCAAGCAGACACAGCATCTCCCGCGTGCTTCGCGACAACTGACATGGATCTGAAAATCGTTAGCTGCCCTAGTCAGGTATGACTCCTTGCACCTTCTCCGCTGTTTTCTATGGGAAATTTGTGATACTGCGTGCCTTGGCAGCTATTACGTTAGCACTCCCGCTCCCTTGGATAGCCAGTTCGCTGGCGATATCTTTCACGCTCGCTGTGCTGCGTCGCTTTGCGCACGACGCAGGATCTGGCGCTCACCAACTGCGTCTACGTCGCGCCCTCCGACATCGGCCGTCTGGGATCGTACGTTGAGCTGGGCAACTTGTACGCTCCCCTCCCCTTAATCCACTACTCTGGCGCTGCCTTAAACCCCGGCCGGCGCCCTCCGCCGGCGCAGTGCTGTTATGCGCGCCAACGTATAACCATTATTGTCGCCGATTAGCTCCGCTTAGCACTGAAAGTACTCTTAACACATAACGCAACAAGGATCGGTATCGCCAGGTTTTTCACGCACAGCAGTACTGACCAGCTGCTTATATTACTCACCCTTGCTATTCCTGCCGAATCTCCCTCTCCTCCTGCTCCAGCGTCTTCCGTGTGCAGGCAGACGAGCGCGTGGAGGCGGGCAGCCTGGGGATGAACACCGTCCAACGCAGGGTGGGTCATGGAATGCAGTGCGAATTTCCCTCCACACCGTGTATATAGCACAGGGCTATCCACATACCAACACCACAGCACCTCCCAACATATGGCACTGGTGTAGCAGCAGCTGTGATTGCGAGGTGAAGCAACGTTGGTGGATGGTTTTGGCTGATTCCCATTGGCTGATGCATGCTTGTGTGGATTGGGGTGGCGTGGGGGGCTGGTCCATGAGCGCAGGGTACGCGTGTGTCGGTGGGGGATGTCGTCCCCGTGGGGCCCTTCTCCCCTCCTCCTGGCAACTTCGAGGCTGTCATGATCACACTGGACGTCAGCTTCACGCGGTGGCAGGAGGGGAAGCAGCAGGAGGTGGACGCCAAAGTACTCACGC
This sequence comes from Tetraselmis chui, assembly GCA_026401115.1. Taxonomy (NCBI): domain Eukaryota; kingdom Viridiplantae; phylum Chlorophyta; class Chlorodendrophyceae; order Chlorodendrales; family Chlorodendraceae; genus Tetraselmis; species Tetraselmis chui. Next base: position 46,936 of record JAPMLY010002371.1, read on the forward strand.
CGCAACTCAGGCGCCAGTTTGTGCTACAGGTGTGACGCTTCTCATGCAGGCACGCGCTAGTAGCCCTGTTGGGCTGGCCCTGCATGCTGTGGTTGTGGTTATCTTTCTGTCGTTCTCAAAGTCTTTAAATTCCTTGTTAAGTCAGTGCAGTCCTATTTTTTAAAGAAAGCACACACACACGCACACACACACGCGCGCGCGTTCGCACGCGCACAAGCGCACACACTGACACCAACGTACACGCATACATATACACGCACGCACACAGTTATGTTACTAGGAACAGCATTATGAGAAGCCTATGAACAACGGCCTTCGAAAATTTTATTCAAACCCTGGTAATGCAAAGCGTTCTCCCGCCGTCTGCAGATAATGAAACGCTTAGTAACCGCATTGTGGGGAATCAGAACTCAGGTGTGTCTGTGTCTATGTATGTTTTAATGCTCCTTGGCAGGTGTTCACAGAGGGTCAGGCTTTCGCATGCGAGTACCAAGGTACCAATTTAAAGCTGACTGTGGCGGGGATGACTTTGCCGAGCTCAGCGAGCGGGGAGCAGGCGGGCAGCAGTCGGGGGATGCTGGTGGAGGGCTCTACCTTTCTTTTTCAGGGCGACGGCGGGGCGGGCATGAAAATTGTCAACCAGCGCGCTGCCGTAACCAACCAAGTGCGCCCCTCGGCACTCCCCCAAAACGAATGAGCCTGGCACCCCCACCACCCTTTGCAACGTACCTCGAGAAGTTCCCCGTCGTTTATGGTTATGCACTCTTTACAAGCATTCATAGAACATGTATGTATAGGTTCTGTAGTTCTGACGTGAATGCCTTGTTGTTGTAAACAACTCAACAGCACTTATTAGTTATTCAGATCTATCTACTGGTAATGTGACATTTTATAGTACAACACATTGGACTAGTTACCACCTGTTGAGTCTAGTTAACCGTTTCTGCGGATATGGCGAGCATCTTGCGCTCCCCTAGTCACTCCTTTCTCTCGACTACAGACCTTTCATAGGCTGGGTGTCAGTGTGACCATTTGGTTACCTGCTTCCTCTTTCGAACCGATATCCATGGTTCTACACGTCTATCTTTAAACTGATTGATAGCTCGGATCAATGCCCTTTGGTATTTGTTCTTTTGATGAGTGAATAGCACCATGACTATGTTCACTTTCGGTGATTTGATCTCGTTCCTTACTATTACCAGGAGCTATCGTATATGCTTCACTGCGCGTGCAATAGTCTCTCGTGGCCAGCTTGATGCATGTGGGTAGCGCTCCCTCATCGGTGCTCATCCCGTTACTCCTGTTGTTGGTTTCTGCGGTGCAGATCTTCAAGAGTAAGGAGCTCTCGTTTGAGAAGTTGGGCATCGGCGGGCTGGACGCTCAGTTTGACGACATCTTCCGCCGCGCCTTCGCCTCGCGCGTGTTCCCTTCGGATGTGGTGGAGAAGCTGGGCATCTCGCACGTGAAAGGAATGCTGCTGTTCGGGCCACCAGGCACTGGCAAGACGCTCATCGCGCGGCAGATCGGTAAGATGCTCAACGGGAGGGAGCCCAAGATCGTGAACGGCCCCGAGATCCTGAACAGGTATATAGGGCAGAGCGAGGAGAACATGCGTACGCTGTTTGCGGACGCCGAGTCGGAGTATAAGGCTCGCGGGGAGGACAGCGAGCTGCACATTATCATTTTCGATGAGATCGACGCCATCTGCAAGCAGCGCGGCTCGGTGCGCGACGGCACCGGCGTGCAGGACACCCTCGGTGAGTTCATTGCTATCGGAATTGGTGTGCACTATGCGAATACCTGTGAGGAAGGACGGTGGGGGCAATTGTTGATGGGTAATTGTGCTTGCAGTGGTGACAAAATGTATGGCAAGTGGCCCATACAGCAGAGGGTAGGCTCGTACGCATTGCTTGCGAATTATGAGTGCAGTAACACATGTGTCTTCTGGAGAGTTAGACTGAGGGGGGGGTAAAGGAGAAATCTAAAGTTACGAAGGGTGCAGTGATTTTGTTTACTCTAGGAAGACTCCTGAAGACAGCGTGAGTAGCCGTCACAATGAAAAAGCACCTGTGCATTGTTGCCGCTGTATCGGTTGGAAAATGTAAATGTTTGCCGACTTGTGTGTGTGTGTGTGTGTGTGTGTGTGTGTGTGTGTGTGTGTGTGTGTGTGTGTGTGTGTGTATGTGTGTGTGTGTGATAATTGTATTCATAGTTTATTAATGAACTTTTGTGTGTGTGTGGGGGGGGGGGGCAAGCAATCTGAAATGCGGTGTGCTCAAACGACTGTTACAGATTCAGCTATCAAGATGTGGTTTTAGCGGACGGGGGTAAATGTATGTGTCGGTGAATGATTTATGGTGTCGCTGGGTATGGCACCTTTTCGATGAGCGCACTTTATCTCAGGAATGTATGAACGCGTTGCTGTCGGAATAAAACGTCCAAAGCATTGAATGCGTCACTCAACATGCTTTTTAGTTCATAAGAAGTTATCGTAGTTGATTTCATTTCAAACTTTGTGAGAGCTAATGTACCGTTCGGCAGTAGTTTGTGGGGCGCTTTTGGCCGTTGAGTGCGTGTGACTGTTTTGCCAATCAAATGCAATCCACGGGATTCGCGTTAGGTACTTTCAAAGACTGGACGGTGGTGCGTGCGAGTGGCAGTGTCAGCGTTGTGACTCCTCCCCACCCTCTCTCCTTCAACACGCGCGCGCACTCACCACACACACACACACACACACACACACACACACACACACATGCAAGCATTGCTCTTTTAAGTGATTAGTATAGGCCAAGAGTTGTGTGAACGAAGAAGGCTGTGGCCCTGCATTAACTGCTGTGATTGTTACCGAATGGCCAGTTGTCATACCTCGGTGTTGCCAAGTTGTGCATCCGCTTCTGACTAATATACAACCCCCGTCATTTGTAACCCCAGTGAACCAGCTGTTGACCAAGATCGACGGCGTGGACTCCCTGAACAATATCCTGCTCATCGGCATGACCAACCGCAAGGACATGCTGGACGAGGCGCTGCTGCGCCCCGGCCGACTGGAGGTGCACGTTGAGATTGGGCTGCCAGATGAGAAGGGACGCCAGCAGATCCTGAAGGTGCCCTCCCTCAAAACAATCCCCTCTCGCTGAATTCGGCAGCTGGCCTTAGAGTCTGGCGACATTCACCTCATGCGCGCGCGCGCACATACACACACACGCATGCACGCGCATATGTATATTTTTACATGTTGTATTGTCTGAATGCGCACACCCTCATCAATACAAAAAGCGTACAAACACACGTTTCTGTGCGCATAAATGAAATGCATAAACTAACATGCGCGCGCTCTTTTATGCGCGTGTCTAGGTGCGTAGACCCATATATCCGCTCATGTTCAGAGGCAGAATGAAATATTATTGTACACGTGCGCTAATTAGTACATTCTGTGTTCCAAACATGTAGAATTCTCACGTTCTCTCTATCTCTTCGTGCACACACACACGCACACACACACACACACGCACACACACACACACACACACACACACACACACACACACACACACACATACACACACACACGTACGTACTCTGGAGCACCCCTTCCTGCCCCCCATTCATAACAAGGCCGCACGCGTGATCACCCGTTGCCAGGGCGTCAATGCATGAATTTTATGGGTATGAAGTAACTATGGGGCTAGTCATCTTAGTCTTGAGTCAAAAGTATTGGTGTTCTGAGCTGAGACTATGTCCTCCAGATTCACACCAGTAAAATGTCAGAAAACTCTTTCCTGGGCAAAGACGTCGACCTCATCAGCCTGGCAGGTATGATGCCTTTCCTCCCTCGGCCTCGCCCACTCTACTTCGTGTGAGCTGACTTTAAACAGTCGCCGAACACATGCAAAGTTGTCCTTGTCACGAAATTACCCCTCTAATACCTTGGGCACCTGGAGCAAGAGTCACCATCGGCGTGTCATGTTAATGAGCAGTGTTTGTTGCTGTTGTGGGCTCTCACAGCCGGGGTCGACGATTGTTGTCATATGATGTTTTGGAATGTTTGTTGTCCTGGATAATTCTTTTACACCGATTCACTCCTGTGTGTGTGTGTGTGTGTGTGTGTGTGTGTGTGTGTGTTTGTGTGATTATTTTAACTCGTTCTATGTCATCCAATTTCAAGCTGATTTATATTATTTAGACGTATTCTCTAACGCCCGCCCACCGCTTCCGCCCTTCATAGAGCGCACCAAGAATTTTTCGGGGGCCGAGATCGAGGGGCTGGTGAAGAGCGCGGTGTCGTTCGCGCTGCACCGCCAAGTGGACGTCGAGGACCTGAGCAAGTCGGTGGAAGAGGAGAACCTGCGGGTGACGATGCAGGACTTTGACGCGGCGCTGGAGGAGGTGAGCCCCGCGTTTGGGTCGGACAAGGCGTCGCTCGAGACGTACCGTCTCAACGGCATCATCCCTTACTCGGACGCCTTCACGCACCTGCACAACACCGCGCGCATGTTGGTCCAGCAGTGCGAGAGCAGCAAAAAGACGCCGTTGGTGTCGTTGCTACTGGATGGGCCCATGGGCAGCGGCACCACCGCGCTGGCTGCCACCATTGCCATCGACAGCGGCTTTCCCTTTGTGAAGATCATAACCTCGGACAACATGGTTGGTTACTCGGAGGCAGCCAAGTGCAGCAAGATCGCAAAGGTGTTTGACGACGCGTACAAGTCGACGCAGTCCATCATCGTGCTGGACGACCTGGAGCGGCTGCTGGAGTACGTGCCCATCGGCCCTCGCTTCTCCAATGCCGTGTTGCAGACGTTGCTGGTGCTGGTGAAGCGCATGCCGCCGCCGGGGCGGAAGCTCTTTGTGGTGGGAACCACCAGTAACGGCCATGTCCTCTCCAGCATGGACCTCTCCTCAGCCTTCCAAGTCATGCTCACGTAACTCCCCCTCCCCTTCTTTCTTCAATGACACTCATCGATGTACACATATTTTTTTCACAC
>JAPMLY010002372.1:0-52359 GCA_026401115.1 Tetraselmis chui
GGGCAACGAGGACCGCAGCGGGGAGGTGAGTGTGGAGAAGCTGATGGCGGTGGTTGAGGACTTTGAGCTCGCCATCGACCTGCCGCGCCTGCTTCAGGACGTCGACAAGGACAAGAGCGGCAAAATCGACTTCAATGAGTTCAAGCTGCTGATGAGCAAGTGACGGCGTCTTGTGCAGCCCTTTGTCACACCACGCATAGTACCGACCTTGTAACACCACTAGAAACCGCCGTCGCCCAGATAACACCTTCCCCCCACCCCTCTCTCCATCCACCCCAGCCTCATTTGCACATGGTATCCATCGTGCGCCCTCTGGCAGCTTGCGTGATATGCAACACCTAAGAAGGGGGGGGGGGGGGCGGGGGGGGGGGGGGGGGGGGGGGAGATAAGCGCCTGGTACCCACGCTACAAGGCGTAGATCTCGGACTTTTGGTAGTCTGGAACATGAGGCATAACGTTTTCTTTTCGAATTGTGGGAGTTTTAAACTCGTTCCTGTGCGCGATGGACTTTTCGAAGTAGTATGGAAGGAGGAATGATTCACGGGGGGAGGGGGGGGCATTTCTACACACATTGAAAGATATTCGATGAGAGAAAAACATAAAATTTGAAGAGGGAACGAATTTCACAATCACTGTGTGGAAATAAACTGAAATACATCCTCCGAGGCAAATTGAATTGCAATGACGATGGATGAGGTGTCAAGAACATGTCATGTGGGCCATCAAAGAAGTTAAAGATAACACAGAGAGGGTCGAAGGAGAAAAAATCCACAAATTAAACACTAGCGCCTGACTACATGTTCAGGGTCGGTTGAAGGAACGCAGGACCCATCTCACGGGTGAAGAAAATTGTGGCAAAAACGATACTTTTTGTGAACACGTGATAATATATGAATCTATCCATAGATGTGCGGGTCGAAGAGTCAGAGTTGCGTAGAAGCAAGACGAAAAGCTGGAGTGACAGCATTACAGCAATGTTGGGACGATCGCCTAGGCACCACACATTACAATGAAATTGCCAGTTCAGCATGAGACGACAAAAAGAAGCCGACCGTTGCGACGAAAAAAAATATGAAGTGAAGCGCAACTAAAAAACTGACAAACTAGCGCCTCACGGGTTTGGGAGTGAGACCTGCGAACAGCTTTGCTGACGACCAAGCTGAGGAGCCCAAAGGCAGGTTTACAAAAGGGGAATGATAGAGTCTGAGCTTGGGGGGCATCTGAGCTGAGGTACTTTACAGAACTGCCAATATAAATTTAATTCACTTATGTACGTCATATAATGAGTCTTAAGGTAAATCCGCGTGAATTGTGAAAACACGGTGCTGACATGAACCAGCAAAATAGTGATAATTAGTTGCCGGAGCTCCGCACAGCCTTCATCTCCCCTGCCAGCCATGTGAAGCTGAGCAGACGGTTCACGCACGCGCAAGTGCCGCGCCGCTCGGCGTTCAGGTTGTGAAGGTCTCCTCAAGGCAGCGTGCACACCTCAGCCCCGTCCGTCTTTCCAAGCTACCACTGGCGTCGTCGAGCTACCCACCGGTTCGACCCGCTGGTTCTGTCGTAGCCGCCCCTTCATCAGAGTCTCCATGCTGTACGTCTTGTTCGTCCCTGGGATGGCGAAGCGGCTGCCCTTCCGGCTGGACCCCTCACCGCCGGCGTCTCGATGGAAGGTGCTCTTGAAGGCGCTCTGGAAACGACTCGTGAAGTTGGTCATCCCCGACCGCATTCGAGTCCGCATCCGCATCATGCTCTTCCCGGCCATCCCACGCGTCGACTGCACCTGGTCGAAGATGCTCTTGCCTCCCTTCATCACCGACTCCTCCTCATCCTCCGCATCACCAGAGACACAGCAGCACCACCAGCAGCCCACCACAGCTATACCGCCGCAGAAGACCGACACCAGAATGATCACTATGAACTTCCACAGGGGCCAGTCGTCAGTCTCTGGCGACTCGTCCGCGTCGTCCGGGTCACCACCCGCGCCCCCGCCCCCGCCCCCACCCCCAACCCCGCCGGGCGGAGGCTCGCCCCCACCCGGCGGCCCATCGGGGGGTGTGCCGCTCTCGTCTGTCGGCGCCGGTGTCGCGCTGCCGTCTGGCGCCACACTGACTGTGGACAAATAAAAGCTTCCTTGTTGGTAATCATCTGCGAAATTCTGTCCAACGCCAGGCAGCAGCTGCGTGGAGGTTACCTGCAGCCAACGAAACCCGAGTTTCATACTTGTGCGAGAGACGAAAAGGGAGGGAGGCGTAGGTAAAAAATAGTTTCCAACGACCCTTACGTAAAGCAAGTGAACAAACGACAATACACACACACACACACACACACACACACACACACACACACACACAAACACATGTACACAAACACTCATGTACACATACACACACAAACACACACACAAAACACACACACACACACACACACACACACACACACACACATGTGCACATACACACATACACAAACATGCGCGCGTGCTTAGACGAACGTCCATGAATGCATGCCACCGGCTAACCTCCCGGCGATTCTACTATCTCCCTCGAATCTGTGAGGAGCTCCTCCTGACAAGTGGACGGGTAATAACAGTGCACTAGTTCATGCTACAAGCTTTATCAATGCGTGACAATGACCTGTCCACCATATGTATCAATACATTATATTTATTAGCCTAGATTTATCAGACACCCAGCATAAAACAACGCTAAGTATTCAAAACAGGATGTGGACTGTTCGCGGTTTGGGCGTCAGTGTTGCCGAGGTGTTGCATGTTATATTCTCAGAGTCATCTTGGATCAAAGCGACGACGTGGTTAGGGTGGATGTTCCTAAATGTGGACGCGTGATGTGCTCATATTTTTTCTTGTGCAAGATTAACACTTTCTAGGGGAGGAGAGGCGCATACGTAGAGCTTGGGGGGGGAGCAGCGGATGAACATCGCGGCGGCGAAGTTGGTGATCATCACATCGTGGCTCTTGTCCGCCGTCTGCGCCTCCGTGTTCTGCCCGCTTGCGGAGGCGTAGTTGAGCGCAAAGGAGCTGTCCTGGAACACGGCGAGCGAGCCCGTCTGCACCATCACCTGCCCCCCCTCACCCAGCGCGTATCCTGTGCCGCACACACACCGGCGGAAACCCGTGCCTCAGACGCAACAACCACCGTCACGCGTGCGACCCGTCCCCCCCCCCCCCCCCCCCCCCCCCCCCCCCTTCGCCGAAAAATTCGTCCCCTCTCTGCCAGTAACACAGTGCACGGGCCCGCACCTCGCTTGAAGCGGCAGTTGTCCGCGTTCAGGTATGTCAGGGAGTCAGTTCCGAGGGACTGAGCCGAGTTGGCCCACACGTTGCGGTCCCCACTGCGCATTTTGATACAGCCGCCGCTCCCGAGCTGCGCGCAGCAGCACAGCACGGACAGTCAGACCGTCAGACAGCGGCAGGGAGGCTCCGCTGCGGAATGGATAGGGGGTAAATAGGGGAGAAGAAAGGCGACCCACGCACCGTCTTGCAGCCCGCGACCTCGATGTTCTTCAGCCACAGCTTGGCGCCCGGGTGCAGAACGAAGGGCGTCGTCTCACGGCCGTTCTCGACGCCCTATGTACATCAAGCGATAGGTCGTCGGAAGAAAGCAGAAGCGGTAGAGGGTGGGAAGACGCAGGGGCGGAGAGAAGTAGACAGGAAAAAGGTGGAGGGTGGCATACAAAGGCGCAGGCGTCGCATATTTCTTGTTCGTTGCTCGACGCGTCCTCGCCGGGCAGTGGACAGGCTGAGCAGATGGCGCTGACGGCGTGGATGGCGCAACTACAGACAATAACGCAGCGACGTACGGCGCGCGTCCGTCAGCCCCCCCCGCGCGTACTTTCGAAGCGAGCATCATGGGAGGGGTATTGGAAAGATAGTGATAGGTTGATAAGGGGGGTTGTCTTACATTTGCTTCACGTTGTTTTCGCAGCGCCCCTCTATTTTGAAGTCGCCCGTGATGGGCGGGAGCGCCTCGCCGCGCAGGAAGATGTCCTCACGAAGGTACACCACCAGCCGCTTCCGGTCCGTGCCCACCGTGTAGCAGGAAGTCACCTCCGCGTTCGTTTCTGGGTCGGTCAGGTAAGCGTCACCCTGCGCCTGACAGATGGCACGCCGCAGGTCGGACGGGTTGCGGACCTCCACGTCGTGTATTTGCCAGTCCACCGGGTCCGGCGGCATTGTTTTGCGGACTACATGCGCAATATTAAAAGGGCGAGTGACATCCGTGAACTGCCGCAAAACAAGTAAGCCACGTACATTACATGCACACACACCAGCTCAAGGAACAACGGGGCACATGACGGCCCTCGGAGAACGGGAGAGCCGAGTCTGGACGTAAAGGGTACTCACCAAGGTCGTCGTCGATTTTGGACGGCTGCTGCGCGAGGTGCCGGCCACGCGCGGTGTCGGCGAAACGCTGTACGGACTGGCGCGCCACGGCTGCAGCATGCGGGGCATTTACTGCGCACACCAACAGCAGTAACGCTACTGCCTGGCTGCGTCCGGCCGCGGCTCTAGCCATACCGGCCAGCTAAAACTTCGGGTGCTCCTCTCCACTGTGCGAGCTGTCGTTAAGCCAATTTTCTCTCTGTGTACGCTGTGTGGGCAACGCCACCTCCACAACACAGACAGAAGGACGGACAGAGAGTTCGCTGGAGGGGAAATATAAAAATACAATTGTTCTCGGCGGTTCCAATTTTGCAGCTCAGCAGAACCTCAGCAGTACCTCAGCAAGTACAGGTAGCAGATCATATCTAATAAAAATTTATCAGAAGTACGGGTAGCAGATCATCATATCGACCGATTATCGCTACGCGTACGGTTTCGTTGATGATGACTAATTTCCGTGCATCCGCGGCCCCGACGGATCCGACTATGGTGACCTCCACCAACAAATTCCGCCGCCACCGCATGCGCATGCGCGGCTGAGCTTGGGTCGGGAGCCCGCGAGCTCGGAACTTGGTAGCGGTGAGCGTGACGCCTGCCCGCCTACTCGTGTTTGCTTTTGTCTCGGCGCTCTCCTACGCTGTGTCATCGCGCGGTACCTGTACATAAATTTCTCCTTTTTATCGTCCGCGGTCACTCGCCGTCGGCGGCTCCGGTGCGTTTTATTCCCTCTAGGGATAGCTTCATATCAAAAAATCCGACGCAGCATCCCGACGTACCGAAACGTACCAAAACGTACCAAAACGTACCAAAACGTACCAAAACGTACCAAAAACGTACTAAACGTACTGAAACGTACCAAACGTACAACCACGTACCAAAACGTACTAAACGTACAACCACGTACCAAAACGTACCAAATGTACCGGCAGAAAAGTTCGTGCATTGCGCGTCATATCTTCGGTTATTATCTTTGTATTATTCGGAACATTTTTCCACATTTTCAGGGATAAGAAACGTGTTGGCTTTTTTTGCTTACAAGAAGAACCAGATGAGCACGTGTTGGCTTTGATATGATAGAATATACGTTTGATATTTCAAATACAGTGTATAATATCATACTGACATACTTACTTACATAACTTACTTATGTACAAATATCTCTCTCCCTCTCCTGCTTATGTGCTTGTGTTCCTTAGAAAAGAGGAATCCAACGGTTTGTATATCTCATTCATATACCATATTGTTTACGCCTGCAAGCTACGCTTACGTGTCAAGTGTTAGTGCCTCGGGAGAATTGGTGGTACACGTACCACGTTTGTGGTACATGTACCACAGAAAATGGTCATTTTTGGAACCTCCAAACAGACCGATGATTTAAGCAATCTTTACAAAAATAGGTCCAAAACGTGCAGAAGGTCCCAGTCAACTTATTTTTCAAGAAATACCGGTTACCGGCCGCGGCTATTCGCCATGGCGACGATTTTGCTCCCATCTACCCCCCGCGGTACCTCCGCTCGGCACGTCCGGATAGGCCAAAGGGTCTCGGCTCGTAGAGGCCCCATAGAGGACCTAAAGCCCGGCTCGAGGCGCCATCAGCGTGCCCGGAAGTATGGCTTGGTTATTGCGTCGGTAGGGCCCAAGTTGTGGACCGTGCGGTGGGATGATGGTGCGGAAACTACCGAGCGGTCCACTCAACTCCGGGCAGAGCTGCCCACTGCCGGGCAAGAACCTGCTAGCTCACCGCCTCCCACGCCTGGCGACGACCACATCAATCGAAGATTAGTTCCTCTTCACCCTCCCAACACCGTGACCGAATTTCCTGTGGAGCTGGTGCCTACCGACTCCGCGATGCGCGCCGCGCCGACGGAGGGTACTGGTAGAAAAATAGCTGAAAATATAAATTTCGAAAATCAGCCACCACTACCCACCGACGCATCTCCTTCTCCAAAACGCGGCTCGACCTGTAACGAGTACTTTTACCGCAACGACCCATATGCTACGGACCTCATGCTAACTCCCCGTTCACCCCTGCTCGCATTAATGGCATATCAAGTTGGTTTCCGAGCTCCTTGTTGGTAACGTGGCGGGCGAAGCCACCGGGTTTGGGCGGGGCTGAACATGCAGCCCTTAATCATGATTGTTTGCACCACCTATCCATAGGCAGCAACTATAGAACTCCATGCTCATGAAATTGCCTGAATTGCAGCATAATAAGGCTACGCTATCGCAACGAAATGTCCCCAGTAGCATTAGCATGATGCAGCAACGTGACGCCATAATGCAGTCGAGTGACATGCATACATGCCCATGGATCGCCACACAAAAACGCACAAAGCCTAGCTTTACCCCCCTTAAAGAAGCTAAAGCAGTAGCAATGCGCTCTATCATGCAAATTGGAAGGGAATTAGAGGTGTTTTTAACTTTTTGTTTTACAAAGAACTGTGTAATCTGGATTTTGGCGGAGCCACTAAACCCCTCCCCCCCCCCCGATGTAATGCACGACCTGTGCCTATCGCCTATGTCTACACTTACTTCCCATGTCTGAAACTCCACACCCACTCGCTCCCTCGATATCCTCCTTCCTATATGAGCGCTGATTGGCATTCTCGTTGTCGGGAAGGGTCGCCTCCTCGACATTCGGAGCGCGGGGCTTCGAGCCGAGGCCGCGCACATAGCCGCGCTCGCACATACGCCACGCTCACTCCCGCATCCACCCCCACGTCACAACCAGCACGCCTCAACTCCTTCTTAATGTCTAATTATTCCTTGTTTTCCTATTCGAACGGGTTTCAGTAAGATTTTGGTCGCTAGGTACCTCAGAAAGCGAGGCACACGAGCGTAAATGCGGGACGCGGTCGTGCCGGGGAGCGGCTACACGCATCTTCTTACCTCGTACACTCCCCTCGACTTTCAAGCCCGCCGCAACATAGCCACCTGCGACCCAAACAACTGGTCCATCTATTTCATGATACTCATGGGCGTTATCGAGCTGATTTTCGATACACGAGAGGGTCTTACCGCACAGCTCTAGCTCATCTTTAGGACGGTCAGCTTGTCGCCGACCTCATCGCGCATCGCTCACTCCCGACCTTTCACGTTGCTTGCACGCCCAACTCACCACACCAACCTTCGCCTCCGACTCCCAAAAGTTTCAAAATCCTCTTGGCAACGTGTTTCGAGAAGCGTCGAGCTTGAGGTAGAGTTTGATCTGACTTTGGTCCTTCTGAGTCGGGCGGATGGCCCGACAGAGAGGTGGTGCGCTTAGGGTGCGAGCAACTGCAAATATAGCGATGATACAGTTTTCTTAGAAATATTTAAGAGATAAGTACTAATGAAAAATATTGCTTCGTACCACACGTTTTTGTGGTACACGTACCGTACCACCAATTCTCCCGAGGCAAAAAAATGTGACGAGTACAGTCCTGCAACAGTACATTGCAGGACATTGTACAGGTACTCGTTACGGATATCAATTCGTGCTTTTCCACAGGATGGACGTATACTCGTGGGTACGTCGCTACTGCAATATTGTAATGGTGCTGATGCTACAGTACGACCAGTACCTCCCGGTACGTACAGATATGCATAATTAATCTAACCAGCCAGATGACGCGCCAGAGCGAGCTCTCCAATGCAGAAGGAGCCGCGTCGTGAGACCCAATGCTAGGCAGGCCGCGTCTCGAGGCGGATGACGACGGTTGAGCAGCACTAACGCCTGACACGTAAGCGTAGCTTGCAGGCGTGATTAGTCTGGGCTGAAACCTATTTAAGCCCAGTGCAGTAGAGGGAGGAGACAGAACCTTTTAACAATTCCTTTGTTCATTTACAACATCTACTGCCCAAGTACAGCAGTGAAACATCTTTCATCAATTGCCTCTCGACAACATCATTTGCCATCTAGCAACAACAGAACTAGACAGACTAGAACAGATTTGTGCTAGCGTTTAGCTTTCAGAGGCTAACCGCCACACTGGTTTCGGAGCTCTTTGGTCGACGCACGCTTTCGTTGCTTGTTGATCTGCTCGACGTTGTTTGATTGAGTTGAGATGGCTTCTCTTGGAGCTGGACATTACGTGGTTTTGGTAATTCACGTCGGAGGAACTAAATCGTCGGATTTGAAGTTGGTGTTTCAGCGTGAGCCTCGTTCTGGTAGAACTTGGTTCCCTGCTGGCTCTGTCTTACCTAACGAAGAGCCTGTCGACGCTGCTATTCGCGAGTTACACGAGGAGACCGGTCTTGTTTTGACACCGGATGATTTGACGCTGTTGAGTGGTGAACCTGTTAACGTTACGCTACCTCAAGGACGACAGCTTGTCTACGTGTACTCTGCGTCTATTCCTGTCCTGTTTGCTACGAACAACTTACGTACACCTGCTCAGGTCGAGCAGGTTGTTTTGGCACAGTCGACAGTTAATCCGGATGGCACTTATGTCGTCCCGGAAACCATCAACATTGACAGTCTGACACTTACGCCTGCACAGACTGGGTTACTTCGTGCTGAGAAGCACAAGAGTGAGTTACTTCACTTTGGTTACGTGACTCAGTGGGAATCTTTCTATCGAGCAATGACACAACATGTTCCAGTCATGCATGAAGACACGTCTATCCCGAGACAACTCCACATGTACCCCCGGTTTACAACGGTCGACTCTGGTTCTGTCTGGCTGCTGATTGTTGGACACATCAACCGACTGACTGGAGTGGGGACCTACAGATTTACGAGTGGGAATGCCGATGCCTACCCTCAACTTGGCAGGACTATCTGTGACTCTTACGGAGACTCAGCGTAAGGCTGCTATTACTTCACCGTACCAGAATGGTCAAGACCCACATGTACTGGAGGATTGGCTCGAAGCTCAGCCTCAGCGTTTTGTAATGCTTGGGATTGCAGCTGACTCGTACGATGCAGTGTTCTGGGTTACTTCACAGTTTTCTGGACTCCTTGGTGGATGGTGGTTGAACCGGAAAAATCAGCCTCCAATTCCATCTACGTACAACGAGCTTGTTGCGGAGATACGCAAGTCTACGTTTCTTCCGAACATTCAGGACGACGCAATTAACGCTTTGCTAAGTTTTACGCCAGAGCACAACACGATGAGTTACGCGCTTTTTACTAAAAAGTACAACGACTACTTACGTCGTTCTCGATCAAGACCTGACAGCTGAGTTACAGTGTGTACGCTTCATTACTGGCCTTGCAAACGTGGACCTCCAGAGACTGGCTAGATCACACCGAGCTCAACTAGGTTACCGGATTACGCTCGTGGAGCTACAAAACTTTTTGAATGACGTCGTGACAGACTCGCCGGAACTAGGCAATGCAAGGTCTGCTGCTGGACCAATTGAAATTGAAATTGAAATTGTTTTACAACAATACCAGTATAAACCGGCTGCTGTCTCTGGGGCCCCCCCTTTTGCTATGCCATACAGGACTTAGTAGACTGAGGTAGACCGTTAACCACTAATCCCAACCTCTCCAATGGCAGTAACAGCTAATAATTTTGTAATCAAGAAAAACAGATCTAAAAATAAATCCACTTGTCGAGAAATGCCAAACTAAACTGCTGCTCGACCTTCACGATGCACGGCCCGCTCCCGCCGAACCGGGGTGTCGACCGGCCTAGGCCGGTCGGCGTTCGGGAGGGACGACGGGCCAGCCTAATCTAGCTCCCGCGTGACTTCGGTCTTGCCGAAGGTAGGAGGGGAAAGGCTGGCAAAAAACCCCTCCTCGCGCGGTCGCTCGTCGATCCCGCCGCTCCATCCCGTAAACCCCGCCCCAAGGTCTTGCCGCGTCCACCGACGCGGCGGTCCTCCTTGTCGAGGTCCCCCACCACCTCGAGGACAGGTGGGAGGGACCGAGACACACAGACATAGAAAAAACTAGCGCTCCTGCCTCCGCGCCTGAATTTTCCCCGCTCATTTCCCCGGTTTTTTCTCTGTCTGGTACCCGGGTACCTGTCGGTTTTCCGGCCTGTGGCCGTACCCTCCCCCCTCTGATCGCGCGTCCACCGAGCAGCCTTTTCTTGAGCGGGGGCCTCCGCGCTCACCCGGGCCCACGCTCAAGGACTCCTAGGAGTATGAAGGTCTGTCGGCGCCCGCCGGCGGCGCAGCGGCGGCGGCCCCGGAGGGGGGTGCGCTCGCAGGCCCGTCGGCATCCCCTCACCTCCCCGTGGTGGGCGCTGGAAACCCCGTAGCCGTGCCAGGCCTGGCACGGTAGGGGGCTAAGAGGGCCGACAGCTCGATCCGTGGGATCAGCAGCTGTCGGGAAAGCCCTGTACAGAGGGCTTTTGAATAAAATAATTTCTGTACACTACCGGCGCCAAGATCTCCCGCTCGGCCCGTCCGATATGTTTTTTCGCGCACAGATACTCCTAGATACAGCCTTACTTTTAGGAGTGGGACCTGTACTACGGCAGCGTTTGATGGCGAGGAGGGTACGGCCGGATCAGCGGTGGGAGGCGGGTGTTGGAGCTGGTGGTGGCCAGCCGGGAAGCAGCGCCAGGAAAGGGCGCTCGCTAGCTGTCGACCAGCCCTGTGCCGGTCGAACCCTACCGAGGGGTGAGGCGAGACACGGCACAGGACGGTGGCTAGTCGCAGGCGGAGGAGCGGCTACAGGAGGCGGCGGCGATCCTCAGGATCAGCCGCCGCCGAAAAGCCCTGTACGGAGGGCTTTTTTTGGACACTAAAATAATGTCCGTACCCGGCGTCGCGCAAGTTGGGGAGCAGCACCAGGGTAGGGCGCTCACTAGCGCGCCGCTACGTCGTCCAGCGTCATCTCCCGGGGGGAGGAGTCAGCTGGGACGGCAAGGAGGACAGTCGCGACGGGAGGAGCGACACGATCTGGCGGCGACGACCCTTTGGGTCGGCGCCGCCGGAAAACCCGGCACGGAGGGTTTTGCTTAATTCCGGGCGCCCGCGGCCCGCCGGATCCGGCTACGGTGACCTGCCCCCCCCCCTCTTCGACACCCACTACCCCGACAGACCTTAATACTCCTATGAGTCCTTGAGCGTGGGCCCGGGTGAGCGCGGAGGCCCCCGCTCAAGAACAGGCTGCTCGGTGGACGCGCGATCAGAGGGGGGAGGGTACGGCCACAGGCCGGAAAACCGACAGGTACCCGGGTACCAGACAGAGAAAAAACCGGGGAAATGAGCGGGGAAAATTCAGGCGCGGAGGCAGGAGCGCTAGTTTTTTCTATGTCTGTGCGTCTCGGTCCCCCCCACCTGTCCTCGAGGTGATGGGGGACCTCGACACGGAGGACCGCCGCGTCGGTGGACGCGGCAAGACCTTGGGGCGGGGTCTACGGGATGGAGCGGCGGGATCGACGAGCGACCGCGCGAGGAGGGGTTTTTTGCCAGCCTTTCCCCTCCTACCTTCGGCAAGACCGAAGTCACGCGGGAGCTAGATTAGGCTGGCCCGTCGTCCCTCCCGAACGCCGACCGGCCTAGGCCGGTCGACACCCCGGTTCGGCGGGAGCGGGCCGTGCATCGTGAAGGTCGAGCAGCAGTTTAGTTTTGCATTTCTAGACAAGTGGATTTATTTTTAGATCTGTTTTTCTTGATTACAAAATTATTACGCTGTTACTGCTTAGGTGGGGGGACTGTGGCAATTACTGCGGTTGCTTACAGTTATATAACTCCCGAGGAACGTCGGCACACATTGCAGATAGGTGTGTCGATAAGAAATGTACCTGGTCGGAGAGACCCGGGCCCAACTTGCTAAATAAGTCCTGTATGGCGGAAGTAGAGTGGCCCGTGAGACAGCAGCCGGTCCAGTTTGCCGGGTCATGTTGTAAACAATTTCAATTTCAATTTCAATTTCAATATGAAGGTCTGTCGGGGTAGTGGGTGTCGAAGAGGGGGGGGGGGGAAGGTCACCGTAGCCGGATCCGGCGGGCCGCGGGCGCCCGGAATTAAACAAAACCCTCCGTGCCGGGTTTTCCGGCGGCGCCGACCCAAAGGGTCGTCGTCGCCAGATCGTGTCGCTCCTCCCGTCGCGACCGTCCTCCTTGCCGTCCCAGCTGACTCCTCCCCCCGGGAGATGACGCTGGACGACGTAGCGGCGCGCTAGTGAGCGCCCTACCCTGGTGCTGCTCCCCAACTAGCGCGATGCCGGGTACGGACATTATTTTTAGTATCCAAAAAAGCCCTCCGTACAGGGCTTTCCGGCGGCGGCTGATCCTAAGGATCGCCGCCGCCTCCTGTAGCCGCTCCTCCGTCTGCGACTAGCCACCGTCCTGTGTCATGTCTTGCCTCACCCCTCGGCAAGGTTCGACCGGCACAGGGCTGGTCGACAGCTAGCGAGCGCCCTTTCCTGGCGCTGCTTCCCGGCTGGCCACCACCAGCTCCAACACCCGCCTCCCACCGCTGATCCGGCCGTACCCTCCTCGCCATCAAACGCTGCCGTAGTACAGGTCCCACTCCTAAAAGTAAGGCTGTATCTAGGAGTATCTGTACGCGAAAAAACATATCGGACGGGCCGAGCGGGAGATCTTGGCGCCGGTAGTGTACAGAAATTATTTTTTCAAAAGCCCTCTGTACAGGGCTTTCCCGACAGCTGCAGATCCCACGGATCGAGTTGTCGGCCCTCTTAGCCCCCTACCGTGCCATGCCTGGCACGGCTACGGGGTTTCCAGCGCCCACCACGGGGAGGTGAGGGGATGCCGACGGGCCTGCGAGCGCACCCCCCTCCGGGGCCGCCGCCGCTGCGCCGCCGGCGGGCGCCTGCTGGACCATCTACCCAGTCCTCTCGCAAGCGCAACCTTGAAGACCCTTTTGAGGAAGCCTCTAACGTCTGGAAACGTAACAAGGGTGGCCGTGGACGAGGCCGCGGACGTGGACGTGGAGGTGGTAACAATGGTGGTCGTGGTGGCAACAATGGTGGACGTGGTCAAACATCCGGCCGCGAAGATTTTAATTCAATCGCAAATGCAATGACAGCTGAGGAGCGTAAACGACACATGGATGAAGGACTCTGCTTTAAGTGCCACAAGAAGGGACACCGTTTGTTCCAATGCCCGGAGTTCAAAGGCAAGGCACCAATGCAACCTAAGAAGCAATGATGGTGGCAAGGCTGTTCTACAAATGAACTGGAGCAGCCGGCTACATCTACTGTTCATTCTGAGACACTGTTAGCGACAGAGGTCGTCGAGACTCCTTCGGCATCTCCATCGACTACAGTTGCGACACCTGTAACGCAAGTAGCAGGTCGTCGTCGTCAGACTAAGCAGAGACAGAGTCGTAAACCTGTAACCAGACGTTCAGTTGATTGGAAACTGGTTGACTCAGTCTTTGACCCTCTGCATGCACGATTCAACTTCACGTTGGAGGGATGTGCTGATGATGAAGGTCTTAACTCGCACGGTGACTTACCTCACTGTTCGCCGAGTGACTCGATTCTAGACAGAGACTTAACAGGAGAGAGGGTGTTCATCAACCCACCCTGGGAGTTAGCTGAGCAGATTGCGCAGCATTTTGAGGATTGTCGTTGAACATCTCCAACATCTACGATGGCTGTATTTGTACTACCGAAGTGGGCGAAATTTACTCAGGTGACTAAGCACTGGAAACTCTATCAAGAATTCCCAGCAAGGACACAGCTTTTTACACGTCAGTCACTGGAGAACCCAGCGCAACAGGAGGTGGTTGCTCCAGCCCCTTGGCATGTACAGCTGTGGTTAGTCGACGCAGATTGTGCGTTTAACGACTCTTCAGAATCTACAGCACCTGATCAACCCGACTCAGTACCTGTACCAACAGACGACTCGGAACAGTCCATCGCTACGCTGCGACAATTTTCTTCGACAGCTACAGCCCTACTGACTGACCTCACGGAAGCTCGCCCGTTAATTCGAACGGAGCTGGCTGTGAAAACTCCTGATGGCGGACAACAAATTTCTGGATTAGTGGACTGTGCTGCGACACTTGATTTTGTGTCAGAGGACTTTGTACGACGCTTTGCTTTACAGACTCGGAAGTCTGCGAGTAAAACCCCAGTTCGACTCGCTAATGGACAACGAGTGACTTCTACGACAGTCTGCGACGTCACTTTTGAGCTGGCTCAACACGAGTTTCAACGGACTTTCTACGTTTTACGTGATTTACGTACAGCTGATTTAATCCTGGGTTTACCATGGCTTGATGACGAACAGGCCTCTTTACAATTTGGTACAACCAGAATTTTTACACTGATGGACGGTACAGCTGTGGAGACTACACTCGAGGAACGACGCCCTGAGTGTCTGCTACTGTCATCTACGAAAGTTCAAAAGCTCATGCGCAAGACGCGCCGCAGCAGAGGACGTCATGCTGATTTTTACGTCATCGAACTTACGTCAGCTGCCGACCAATCAACGGATTTTCACACTGGAGAGGAACTAACAGCAGAACAACGTGACAACTTCCGGTCGTTACTGTTTGAAGACTTCCCGGTGTTACTGCAACCTGTCGACTCTCCACCTGTAAGCCGACAGTGGGATCATCCCATTGAAACAATTGGCCCGATGCGACGTCAACGTCTGAACAGATTGTCCCCCGCAGAGCGCGCTGAGCTTAATCGACAGCTCAAAGACGCAGTGGAAGCTGGTTTGATACGCCCCAGCTACAGTGAATTCGGCTCGCCAATTCTTTTTGTGCGAAAGGTTGATGGCTCGCTACGTCTCTGCATTGACTACCGTGGCCTTAACGAGGTTACGCGTAAGGACGCCTACCCACTTCCGAGAGTGGATGACACACTGGACGAACTTAAGGACGCGAATTTCTACACACACCTCGACCTCGCTTCTGGATTCTGGCAAGTTCGAGTGCGTGATCAGGACGTTCACAAGACGGCTTTTCAGACCCCTGATGGCTTAATGGAATGGGTCGCCATGCCGTTTGGACTGTGCAACGCACCAGCTACATTTCAGAGGATGATGAACGACATACTTCGCGACTTTTTACATAAGTTCGTGACAGTCTACCTGGATGACGTCTGTATCTACAGTCGAACTCTGGAAGAGCACCTGGAGCACCTGCGTCTAGTGCTACAGCGATTCAAGGAGGAAGGGCTGAAATTACGCCTTAAGAAATGCTTTTTCGGATTGCAAGAAATGGAGTATCTGGGCTACACTGTGTCAGCCGGGAAAATTTCGGTTTCCACAAAGAAAGTCGAGGCCGTTGCAGACTGGCCAGTGCCCAAGACGCAGAAGGAGGTTCGCAGTTTCGTACAGTTCTGCAACTTCTATGCGAGATTTATACACCATTTTAGCGACCTTACGGCTCCATTGACGGACTTACTGCGGAAGTCCCAGCCACAGAAGGTTACGCTGACGCCTGCCTGTTTGGAAGCCTTCGAGACTCTCAAGTTACGGCTCATTTCCGCGCCATGCCCGATCCTTCCGGAGGTCGGCTCGGACGCGATGTTCACCGTAGCTACAGATGCTTCAACAGTGGGGATTGCAGCAGTCCTGTTGCAAGACCAAGGAGGCGGTCTTCAACCAGTCTCTTACTGGGCGCGTAAGCTGAATCCAGCTGAGCGTGGTAACACTTACTCTGCGTACGACTTAGAAGCTTTGGCCGTATGCGAAGCTGTCAAGCATTGGAGGTGCTATCTTGAAGGCTGTTCTAAGTTCCTTGTCGTAACAGACCACGACACACTGCGACATCTGCTCAGGCAACCGAACAACAGGCTGAACAAGCGGCAAGCAAGATACCTGCGGGATTTGCAACCGTTTGTGGGCTCGATGACACTTGCATATCGCAAGGGAGCTCTGAACGAAGCTGACCCGTTAAGCCGGCGTCCAGACTTCGTACCTCAGGCCACAGTACCCTTATTTTGGGATGGCGAGGTTCCGTCAGATCGAGAATTACGACGGAAGTCCCAGCTGCTGTTTGAAGACGCACGGTTAAATTCACTGACTGTTAACGCGTTGCAGCTGAGCCCTGAGTTCGCTGATCTCATTCGCGAGGGGTTCTCACGAGATTCGTTTTATGGGGACGATGGTGAGTGGACAAAAGACAGCCGGATAGAAGCCAGAGATGGGTACTTTTGGCGTCTCAATCGCCTATGTATTCCACAGAACTCTGAGCTCCGACTGAGATTGATCACAGAGCTGCACGAAAGTTCGTCAGGTGGTCACAGAGGAGTTGCTAGCACTCTTGCTAAAGCACTCGACAGATTCTGGTGGAAACGAATCCGCCAAGATGTGAAAGATTTTTGTGAACGCTGCGTCGTGTGCCGACGAGCGAAGATTCGACCGCAGATGGCCGCGACTCTTTACCCATTGCCTGTTCCACCCAGACCGTGGCACACAGTTGGTCTTGACTACTTGACACACTTGCATGAGAGCAACGGCTTTAACAGTGTGCTGATTGTAGTAGACCATCTAACTCGAATGGCCCATTTTCTGCCATGCACAGAGTCGATTACTGCCGAAGAAACTGCTACTTTGTTTTTACAGGGAGTCTACCGCTTACATGGACTTCCCTGTGTGCTGATCAGCGACCGCGACCCGAAATTTGTCAGCGCCTTCTGGCAGACACTTTGGAGACGCCTTGGAACGCGTCTGAACATGTCTACCAGCCGACACCCAGAAACAGACGGACTGACAGAGCGCGTGAACAGCACGTTTCAGCAGCTTCTTCGTTGCTTCTGTTGCTATGATGGCTCTAACTGGTCGACACTTTTACCGCAAGTGGAGTTTGCGTACAACGCTTCGCGTGCACTCGGAATTGAGCACACACCGTTCGAGGCTAACTTTGGTTTTTCTCCTGAGGAGCCTCCTGACCTGCTCTTCAGCATGCGACCATCGATTCCTTTTTCGCAAGACGCAACAGAACGGTTGAGATTGTTACAGGAAGTGCATACCCTGGTACGCTCAGTGTTACAGCTACACAAGGACGAAATGCAAGCGCGCACAGAACCGTCTACAGCACCACACTTCGCTAAGGGAGACAAGGTGTCAGTCGTCACAGCAAATCTTTTTCTGCGAGGACAACCGAACAGGAAACTCAGAGACAGACAGCTTGGCCCTTTTTCAGTGGAGGAGCAAATTGGAAAACACAGTTACAGATTGAAACTACCAGCGACAGTACGCTTACATCCTGTGTTCCACGTTAACAACTTAAGACCCTGTTCTACCGCTCTGCTACGGCCAGCTGTCCCGGTGACTGTCCCTGAAGGAGACGACGAGGAGTTCGACGTCTCTCACATCTCTGCTGTGTGCATCAAGTCGTTACCTGGACGACGAGGCAAATATTTGCTCTTCATGACGCACTTCAGTGATGACGACATTCCACCTGTCTGGCACCGATTGAACGAGGTGCATCGAACAGTTGCGTTACAAGAATTCTTGGAGACGCCCCAATGGCGCAAATTCGCCAAGACTCAGGCGTACATTTACTTCATGCACGCTTTCCCAGCGCGCATTCCTGAGTCCCAGTAACTGCTTCAGTAAAGGAGCCAAGAACCACGGAGGTCTGCCTCGCGGCGGCCTCATTGATCTGTCAAGAGGGGGAGGGTACGAGTGTGACGAGTACAGTCCTGCAACAGTACATTGCAGGACATTGTACAGGTACTCGTTACGGATATCAATTCGTGCTTTTCCACAGGATGGACGTATACTCGTGGGTACGTCGCTACTGCAATATTGTAATGGTGCTGATGCTACAGTACGACCAGTACCTCCCGGTACGTACAGATATGCATAATTAATCTAACCAGCCAGATGACGCGCCAGAGCGAGCTCTCCAATGCAGAAGGAGCCGCGTCGTGAGACCCAATGCTAGGCAGGCCGCGTCTCGAGGCGGATGACGACGGTTGAGCAGCACTAACGCCTGACACGTAAGCGTAGCTTGCAGGCGTGATTAGTCTGGGCTGAAACCTATTTAAGCCCAGTGCAGTAGAGGGAGGAGACAGAACCTTTTAACAATTCCTTTGTTCATTTACAACATCTACTGCCCAAGTACAGCAGTGAAACATCTTTCATCAATTGCCTCTCGACAACATCATTTGCCATCTAGCAACAACAGAACTAGACAGACTAGAACAGATTTGTGCTAGCGTTTAGCTTTCAGAGGCTAACCGCCACAAAAAGGGCTGTCTGACCGTCGTCATCTGTCCGCGGCTCCTTCTGAATGGAAGAACTCGCTTAGGCGCGTCATCTGGCTAGTTAGATTAATTATGCATATCTGTACGTACCGGGAGGTACTGGTCGTACTATAGCATCAGCACCCTTTATGAATATTGCAATAGCGCCGTACCCACGTGTGTACGTCCGTCCGATGGAAAAGCACTAATTGGAATCAGTAACGAGTACCTGTACAATGTCCTGCAATGTACTGTTGCAGGACTGTACTCGTCACACTCGTACTTTGTATATATATATGTATAATCTA
Organism: Tetraselmis chui; assembly: GCA_026401115.1. NCBI lineage: Eukaryota > Viridiplantae > Chlorophyta > Chlorodendrophyceae > Chlorodendrales > Chlorodendraceae > Tetraselmis > Tetraselmis chui. The sequence continues at coordinate 18,779 of JAPMLY010002372.1, forward strand.
TCTGACGCAGCAAACCTCACGTACGAAAACGTACTGAAAAAACGTATTAGAAAACAACCGCACGAAATTTTGAATATTGAATATTGAATATTGAACACATTCATCATATCATATTATATGTATGAATTAACTAGCGATCACACATTCGAATTTGTATGTAAACAATATTTAATTCCAGCCAAATGTCACATCCGGACCCAATCCCATCTCATGCATCGCCGCCCACGTTCGCATCACTCGCATCAACCAGGGATCCCCCACCTCCCATGCATATCGTTCTTACTTTTTGTAAGCAACTATCCCACGCGACCCTAGAGGGGATCTCCTCGCTCCGCACCCCCCGCGCGCGCGCAAGCGCGCGCCCTGCAGTTTGTACCATCGCCAGCGTGACCCTCCCGGGATCTTTTATTCGTCGCTCGACCCGTGACCGGGTACAACTACCCGTACCGCCCCTATTATCTGCATCCTCGAGACCCTTGGCCGCTACCGGTACCGCTACAACTTTCGCCCGCGCGTGGTCATCCCCTTCAGCAAGGCTCAAGGCATCGGCACGCGTCATCGCTATCACTGTACGGGTACTACAACTTCAGTACTGCTCTAAGTTCATTCTAATCGCTACCCGTACTCGGAGCCCGCTATTTGCAAGGTCATCCTTTATCGCTTGGCGCCCCGCTACGATACGGCGTTGCACGACGGAGTTGCCTTCCGACTCTTGGTGTGGTTGGTACACGGGTACCAAATAGCTTCTTTGCTCTTTTCTTGAGCATCTCCATCGCGGGCTCCAAGGCTCCCCACTACAAGCAACGCGAGGTTAGAGGCGCGACGGACCGGCATCGAAGAGCCCACCACGTCGGCGGCGAATCTTCCCTCCAAGGCACGCCACAGCGCCACCTCGGGCGACTTCCGGTATAGTCCAAGCCACATACCCCCCCCCCCCCCCCTTCTTCGACCCGGCGTGTTCTACTTATATTAGGACGCGACACACGTGCCACCCCGGATGTCCGCCGCGGCGACCCGGCCGGGACATAGTCATCGGCGTCCTCCACCGCCTCCTCTAGGCCGGTCGCCCGGCGGCGGGGCAAGGTCGTGCCCTATGGCCCCCGCTCCGGGTGACCTTCCGACATCATCACCTACTAACGCTCAAGCGCCTTCGCATGCCTTACGACCTGGACATACTCCGTCTCGTTTTTTACCCCCCGCTCCTTTGAGGTGCGTTAGTTGCTCAGCGTCGTTCCCGACCCTTCAAGCGCTATGCGCCCATCTAAACTCCCCCGCGACAACGTGCACTTTTGCGCCCGACAATTGCCCAGTTGTGGATGCCGATCGCCACCTTCTCGCGCCGTGCACTTTTTGCGGACGATACTTTCGGAGCGGTGGCCTTAGTAGACACCTACATTCCTGCTCTCACCGCAATACTACGCCATCCCAACAGCCGGCATACGGTGCTTCGCTCCCGCGTGGTCGGCCGTCCCCGCCGCATCCCCAGTCCTTGCCCCCCGCCGTCCAATGGTGCCTTAATCATGGGGCCACTGGCGGGGAGAACTCTAAAGCCTTCTTCGAGTCCTACCTCCTTTCTTTCCGATCTAGTACGTCCTCGAACGGCGTCCCCCCTTCGGTGGTACGCCTCGTCAAGCCGGTCTTCGAGGAACTTGTCGGTTGCGTTTTGTCTTTCCGCGGTAGGGCCACCCAAGGGGCTTCCGCGGAAGCGGCTTGGGCGGCGTTGCTTTTATTTCCGCGCTTAGTTTTGCGCCCCATGGCTGATTTCACTTCTGCGGGGCATCTGCCCCCTGACCCGGTCGCCGATTACCGTGACAACCGCTTAGCCCATTGGGCGTCAGGAGATCTTGATACATTGTTTTCCGCCGCTCGCGCCCACGCATCCCTTACCAATGGGCGGGCACCGCCACCTACCTCACTTTCGAGGGCCGGTACCGACCCCATCTCCCCTTCGCAACCCTTTCATAACGGCGTCTCGGCCAAGGTCGCCAACCGGGCGGCTAGTCTAGCTGCGGTTGGGGAGTACCGCCGTGCTATGGAGGCCCTAAGCTCCAACCCCGTTGCAAGTGGTCGTGGGGTGCACGAGGAATTATCACGGTTGCACCCACAAGACGATGACGACCTCGCGGACGTGTTGCCGGATCCCTTCTCCCTCCCTCGTATCAAACTCCGCGCTTCGGAAGTCGATATTATGGAGGTCGTTGCTAGATGCCCTCGAAAATCTAGTCCTCACGTCGACGGTTGGAGGTTTGAAACTCTTCGCGCGTTGGGTTCCCCTTGCACTCTCACCGGTTTAGCCGAAGCCATCGTGAACGCAGAGGTTCCACCCGGCGTTGCTTCATTCCTTGCCTCTGCCACACTTATCCCGCTAGACAAGCTCGATCCCGAACAACGACGCGCACAAGAGCAAGAACTTCGCGACCAAAAGGGGACGTTGCGCCCGATTGGAATTGGCTCCGTTTTAGTTCGTTTCGCGAATCGCGCGCTTCTCGCCGTAATTGGTGACGAAGTGTCTCAATGGTTGGCTGCTCGGCACCAATTTGGCGTCGGCGTTCGCGGCGGGGTTGAGATCGTACAATTCATGGTTCGAGCCGCGCTTGACGCTTCACCGGACTGGGCGGACATGCAAGGCGACGCATCCAACGCGTTCAACGAGTTCCTGCGGCGTCCCTTGTTTGAGGAGTTGTCCGCAAATCCCGCGCTTCGACCGTTGCTCCGCGTCGCTACTATGTTGTATGGCCGTCCATCTACCTTGTACGTTTACGACTCATCAAATGCTCACGGCCCGGCCATGCGCATTCCGAGTACCCGCGGAGTCCATCAAGGTTGCGTCCTCGGGGCCATGTTCTTCGCAATTGTTGCCTCCAGGGTATACAAGCAATTGGCTGCGATTGCCCCGAACGAATCCGTTCTCTGCGGTTATTCTGACGATGTTCACTTCTTGGGACCCCCTCCGTCTCTCGTGGCTATTGGCGACGCTATGCCGGAGGCGTATGCTAGCGTTGGCCTCACCGTAACCATCCGCAAAAACTGTTTGTATTCCCCTTTGGGTGTCGGTGATGCTTTCGATAACTTACCCGACGGCCACATCATGCGGGGAGTAAATGTCTCCACGGAAGGGACGAAAGTATTGGGGGGGCCAATGGGTACATCCGATTTTGCTCGAGACGTGTTCGAAACGGCCTTAAGTAAGTATGAGGCCTACGGCGAACGTCTAAGGGGTCTAGCGGCTCACCGGCACACTCACACTGCGCTTCGTATCCATCAACATTGCAACCGCCGCTTCGGACACTTTGCCCGTACAGTCCCCCGAGGTCTTGGCAGGGGTGAGGGCTACGGTGACACCGTCGAAACATTCCTCGAGCGCGCTGACAATGCCACCCTAGATGTGGCGGCTGAGATATTGGGCCTTCCCGCATCTAGCCTACCCAGCAACACTCGCTCCGAGATGTCTCTTCCCATACGTTTCGGCGGCATGGGGGTGGGGGATTTGGCTGCCTTGGCGGATGCGGCCCATGTCGGAGCGGCCGGTTTGGCAGTGGGCTCAGCTATTCGTTTCCTTACAACACAAGACGCTCGCGTGCGCGGGGATTCCCAAGACGATGTTCCAATGGAGCCGACCATGTATGGACGGTTAGCGAGTGCTATGACCACAGCGGTGTCCCGTAGGCATGGTACACCGGACGGAGACGACGGCGATAACGAACCCATGTGGTCGTTAGAACTCGCTTCGTCGTGGGCGCGCTTGGACGCTGCGTGCGGTTCTCACGCTCTCGCCGAGTCTGAACCTTTGATAACCACAGCCTTAGCGATGCTCCCCCCGAAACGTCCAACGGTGGCTCGCGCCGGCTGCGTTGCCGAAGCCCGATCAAACAACGAGCAGATTGCCCAGTCCCTTGATGGCCTACCCTCGCTCGTCCCTCTTTCTGCGTTTGCCACGGACATCTTTCCAAAGCTACAAGCCGACATCAGTGAGCGTGTCAACTTGTTTCGCTTCGCGAAGCTCGCTCCCACGTTTTCCAACCGCGCTCGGCCGGAGTCTAGGCGTTTTGTATCTCGTCTCGGCCACGGCGCCCTTGCGTTTTTGGCTTCGGACCCGCCTACTTCGGGTCGCCTGGGCGAGCTCCGTGAAAAGTTCCCTGAGCACTACGACGCAGTTTTCCGCGTCGCGGTCTGTCGCATCTTCGGCCTACCCTCATCTCGCATCCTCTCTTCTCTACGCTCCCCCACTGCTTGTGCTTCTTGCCATCTCTCGGTTCAAGCTATGCGGGGTGCGTTCTCGTCGGCGGGTGTTGACATGTCGGATGATGCGTGGGCCACTGCTTTTGCGGACCATTTGGCTCGTTGCGGCGGAGATGCTTCGGTCCACACCGCTCACTCTTGGTTAGTGACGGCCCTTGCGGAAATCATCTCCGAGGTTCGTGGCGCACTCGGGGTTGGCGTCGAGGTCCTCACAGATCCCACGATGTTAGTTCAACTCCCCAACGGCAACGACGGTCTCCCCGCGGATGTGGGTGTCTTGCACTATCACGGCATCCGAGGCTCAAAACTTGCCCTTGATGCCGTGGTTTCCGGTTTGTTCGGCGTGTCTAGCCCCCCGTCACCCGAAGTCGCTCTCCGCCGTGCTGAGAAGACCAAGTTCGAGAAGTACTCGGAGGGGTTGAGGAGTCGCCCCGACATCCGCTTCATTCCCTTTGCAGTCACGGAATTTGGTACTCTTGGCGGCCACGCCACGGCTTTCTTGACGGAGCTAGCCAAGCAGGCAGCCGCATCTAAAGGGATGCACGTGGGCAAGTTGTTGGCCTCCTGGCGTCGAAAGGTCTCTCTCGCCGTCCATGTTGCTCACGCGGACAACGTCTTGCGTGGTTTGTCCGCCGCTGCGGACGGCACGGAGGCCGCTTCTTCCTCGGCTGGGGTGCCTTCTCCGGCCACGGCGCTCTTCACCCGCGCCATGGGCCGCAAGCGTCCCCGTGCTTCCTCGAGCGGCGCGTGAGGCGCCGCTTGTCGCCTCCACGTGTTGCATTCTCGGCGTGGCTTAAGAGTTTCCTTAGTATAATCTGCTAGGTTTATGCACAATGTAGTGCTTTCCTTTTGCTGTGCTTTGGATTCCGTGATCCTCTTGTCACTCTTGCCCTCTTGTTTCCCCTCCCACTTTCCCTGTCCGTGCTCATCTGGTTCTTCTTGTAAACAAAATTTTCGTTGATGATGACTACGGTCGACTGCCTCCTGCGTAAACAGAGAAAAAAACACGATTACAAGAAGAGCAAGATGAGCACGGACAGGGAAAATGGGAGGGGAAACAAAAGGGCAAGAGTGAGAAGAGGATCACGGAATCCAAAGCACGGCGGCAAGAGGCACTACATTGCGCACAAACCTAGCAAGGAAACTCCTATGCCACGCCGAGAATGCAACACGTGGAGGCGACAAGCGGCGCCTCACGCGCCGCTCGAGGAAGCACGGGGACGCTTGCGGCCCATGGCGCGGGTGAAGAGCGCCGTGGCAGGAGAAGGCATCCCTGATGAGGAAGAAGCGGCCTCCACGCCGTCTGCGGCGGCGGACAAACCGCGCAAGACGTAAACACAGACGGGTGCATATTGTCCATTTATAGCTTCGATTACCAATGCCCGGACCTACTAAGAGGTTAGAAAATTCAAATATTCTTAAAAGAAAAAGCAGCGGAGACCACCAAGTAAAGAGAATAGAAGAGGAAAAAACCCAAGCCTGAGGAACAGGAAGGCATGCCACACTATCACCACTGCCCTCATGCAAAGTGTCACGGGGATAGGAACCCAAAATACCATGAGGAGCAGCATAAAGACGTTGCATGAATTGTCGCCGCACATCCCGCAAAAAACGCCGAAAAGGTACATAAGTAGTGCGACAAACGAAATTTTGCATGCGGACATAACCGTCAAAACGCAAGGAGCGAGAGGCAAGAGCACCCATGTCAGGGAACCGCCGAAGAGCCACCAAAATTGCGAGGCGATCAACCAACTCAACTGCCATAGGCGCCAACCGGCTCCAATCCTCCACATCGACGGGATAGTAGTCATGGACCGACTGAACCAAAGGCGCTCCAAGCAAAGCGGAAGTGCGGAGGCTCGAATCGAGTTTGTTGTGCTAAGCTCCCAATGCAAGACTGCCCGGGAGTGGGAGACGAGCATCTACACGAGGACTATTGGTGTTCGTGCGAGCACTTGTAACCGTCACATCAACAAGATGACGGTGTGGAGCCATGAAGTCTAACCAAACTAGATCCCTAGGACGGTATCGAGAAGCTCCCGACCGAAAACGGTGGACCCCCAAAAGCAATTCCTGCCCCTTAGTAGCCCCCGCTTCAAGCATGGTGACCGTTTTGAAAAAAACCGTACCATAAATTCTCGTATTGGTTTTCAACGCACTGGACCATACAATCAAGCACGACACGATGCGACAACTCACTTGTTGAATAGGCCCGGAGTGCACTTACGGAGGCTATCAGATCACGAGCATTGGTGAAAGAAAAGGAAGGAATGTTGGTGGCAAGTATTGTCCCCACTATCGTCCACACTCTCGTGTTCTAACATAGTACATGCCACTTCGAAATAAGTACTCCACGTACGACAGCTCCTCTATCTAGGTCGTACTCGTAGTATTACCTCCTTTCTCCTCAACCTTTGCACTTGCTCGCCACGCTCCACGTTCTAAATCGTCTAGGAGATTTCAAGGGATGTAGTTACATGGAGTAAATATGGTGTGGCGTTTCGCCGGGGTGACGCAACCTCCAAGGGAGGACGCACATTGACCCTTCACCAAACCTGCAAGGCAAGGGTATCATGTTGTTCGCGCTATCGCATCTATAAAAAATTGGGGCCAATCGCCAAGCGCTTGTAACCTTGAATGAGTCCAATCATTCAACATGGCGCGTGGGGGGGGGGGGGGGGGTTGATGCTCACTCCACCTCATCCAAGATTACATGAACTGCCATAACAATTACCGTCACCACATCCGCCGCGACACACTTCAATCAATCACAAGCACCATCGAATCGCGATGCACATCCGGAATCCGAACAGATCTAGGCAAAGTCACGGCACACAATCACCCTAACGACAACGACCTCGCCGACGCGCCCGCTAACCTCGTTGCGGACGGCCACCCGCCAGGCACGACCTACACCAAAGGCTCAAACGTGTCGATAGGCACATGGACCTCGCCATTCACTCTCATACCCCAAACATAAGGAGAACCCACGCCCTACATGTTCACCAACCTCAAATCCGATGCGCACAGATACAGCTACTAACATACACATACGCCCCTTTTCCATACCACCAATCACGGTGCCCTCCTCGCCCGCGACGTGGCGGACGAAGCAAACGCATCCTACCCCACACCACACAAGTAACACACCGCAAACGCATCCTACCGTCACTAAAGACAGTAAAAAGATCCAAAGTACTACTAAAGTACTACTGCACCACATAACGGGGATGGGTCGGTAGCTCGAATGAGCAACGCCGATCGTCTTCGCTCTGGGCATGGCCTCCCATCGAGCGACAGACTGGTGGACAGGGCCGTAGAATTACTGGCACCATCCACCTCTCCCCACCCGAGCCTAGCTCACCAAGGTCAGTGGATCCGTAGCGACACCAGACGGTACACACTCAAAGGCGCAGCTTTCGGAGATTTGAATTTCATCTCCCCGATAGCTAACGCGCCACCCACTTCGAAATCCGAACATGTACCCGACATAGTATTGCGAAAGAACAAACTCACCCATCGCTTACAAAATACTTCCCCCCCGGGAAGCGGAGCGCCACATCGCGCCCCTCCGAGCGTCCGGACGTCCATGTCCGCCGCCAACATCCACCAAACCCAGGTCCCATCGGGCCTGGTCGTGTGCCGCCAACACACGCAATCCACTCGGAAACCTACTCGAAAATCCTCAACTACCCCCCTTGGTTCTCTCCCCTACTCGGAATCAAGCTCGATCGAAATGTCCTCGACCCCTACCCCCCCCCCCCACCTACAAGCAGGCGCTTCTGCGGGACCCCCAGGACCGCGGGCGATACACGGACCTCTGCGATCCCCGAAACCAACTCGCGGGCCACCCGCTGACCCCGTTCCTCACCGTCCCCCAACTGTCCCATGTCAGACAGAACCTGGGAACAACACTAGACCCCTCCCCTATTCGTCGTGGACTCCAGACCCCCATGGTCCTGGCTGCCCCCCGGTCAACCACGGACCTTGGCGGGGCCAACGACTTCTCCACCCGCATGATCGACTCCATCCTCCTCAGAGGCATGTACTCGACCACCCCCTCCCACCTTGCTCGCTTTTGGATTCACGGCGTCTTCCTGCCGGATCCATCCCACCCCGACCCGATCTTGTCGGCGTGCTCGGTGGCCCGCTAGTGGCTCCTCGAGAGCCTCAACAGCCTCGCCGACCTCCCCAATCGCATCAAAGATATAATCGGTCGGGACCTCGCCCACCACACACGATGGACTGCAAACTCCACCCGCACCCTCCACCCGACAGCACCACAATGCGACGACACCACACCCTTGCCTATCGAGCTTCGTTCGGGATTTCAGGAAATTCGCCTTGTTCTCCCCACCTCTTGTGTTGCGGTCGGCCTCATGTACCAGTTGGCTTCACGCCAGCGGGAACTCCACTCGGCCGGTCCGGCACCCCCCTCCACAGCCTCCTCCCCCTCTCTCCTGACAAAACTACGACAGCAGAAAATCCAATTCCTACGAGACGCCTCTGCCCCTACAATTTCAGGCCGGAGAGTGAAGATCCGCTCCCCCTTGTTCACTGGTATCACTGGCCAAGAAACAGTTGCCCTCCTGCAGGACCTCCTCACCTCCAACCTCGCGCACGCACTCACCTCTGCCAGATCAGCCCCCTCGACCCACCCCCAATGCAGGCTCGAGGACCTCCTTGAGCCGGCACAATTCATCCTCCAATTCGCGGACGCCCTCCAACCAGTGGACGCTCCCACCCCGATCGAGGACGACGCCTCCTCCCTCTGGGTGAATATCCTCCACCTACCTAATAACCCCATTCATTCACAATCTTGACATGTATCCCTACACATCCTTTCATATTCCCTTCACGATCCTGTACCCCCCAACCATCATCTTAACACCATCACCATCACACCCCCCCCAGTCACATGCCACGTTCCAGGCACCTCCTGGGCTGACACCTGCCTCACCACTGTCCGCATCCAATCCCGCCACTCACTCTCTCTCCCTTGCATCAACCCAGATTGCTCCATACCACCCACCCATTGGTTATACACCCTACTTTACCAAACAGCCAACGAATACACTACCCACCACACCCCCACATCCACCCCCCCACCCCCTGGACCTCTCTACCTACACAACACTGAAATTTTTTCCATATGGCTCCTACTTCCGCTCCCACCCCTCCACCTCCCCCACCATCACCACCAGCATACAGGTATCTCTCAGTACAGACATGTAGTGCATCCTCATCTCCACCAACGGCACCGTCACTATCCCCCTCAACCACACCTTCACACACAGAGGAGCACTCACACAATCAACTTGCACCCTCACCATCAACCCCCACCACTACTCAACCTTTGGTAGGGCCCGTCTCTCGGACCCTATTTTCACCACAACCCCCTCCCCACCCCCTCTCACACACACACACAACACTTCACCCTCTACCGCAACCCCCCCTCCCTACTTCTTCATTGGACCCGCCACCTCCAAATCAACCACGTCTCCGACCAGTGGCTCCTCGAGCCATCGGACTTCCACATGCATGCTGATGATGAGCTCCCTCTCGACCTTTCCTCCCTTCCCGACATCCAACTTTCCCCCACCACCCCTGCCTCCACATCCTCCTTCCACGCCCACCCCCTCCCCCCTCCCATACAGCTCCCCCCCAACAACCCCCCCCCCCGCCACAACCCCTACCCTCCTTCCCATCATCACTGAGGACTCCTCATAACCCATGGACTCCTCCTCCTCCCCTACCCCTCCCCTCAACCGCACACACCCCCTCCCCCACTCCACCATTGCCCCCACCCCCACACCCGCTCTACCCCCCCTTCATCCAAATCTACTTCCCTCCCCACACCCCCCCACCTCCCCCCTCCCCGACCATGCGGAATCCCCCCCCTACACTCGTCCCCCCACCGACCCCTCGCTCAGACCCGCACCCCATGCCGGCATCGCCAAACCCACCCGCCCCTCACGCAAGAAAACCTCCCCATCCCCTCCCCCACGCGCCCCCCCACACCCCTCCCTCCACCCCATACCAATACACACTGCCCCCCCTCACTCCCCAATGCCGAACCCCACACCGGCTTCACCCCCCGCCCCCCACTGCTCCCTCGACCCCACACCCTCATGCCCCTTCCCCCCTCCCCCCCGGAAGGCGACGACTACGACCTCGACGACTACGAAGACCTCCTGGAGGAAGAACTAGAGGAGACCCGAACCCTCCCGGCTGCCTCCCCTACCTCCCAGGGCCCCAACAGCCCACACAGGTCACCCCCGGCCGCCTCGGCCGACTATCATCATTAGTCCCCCACACGACACCCCCGAGGTTAGACCCCACACCCAACCCCTCCCCCCTCAGCCCGATATCCGCCTTCAGACTGTAAACACCGCGTTACAATCAACTCTCCCGGCTCATTTTACCCCCCGCACATGTTGCACAACCCTACATAACTGCCTCTTCGACCTCAACCTTGAATACGGCCTTCCTACCCCCATCGGCTACCTAGACTCCTCTGCGGTCCTCTCCTTTCAATGGGGGCAATACCATGACCTCTCCAACCTCTACTGCCTTGCCACAACACTAACTAAACTTCACTCCACCCCCACCACCTCATACACAATCATCACTAATAACGAGGTAGACAATCACCACCACTGCTCCCAATACCCATGCCAATGGACACTAACCTCTCTCGCGGCGCCTCACCCCGCCCGTGTACTCCTAACCACTCCCCTCCTCGTCCTCACATGGCAAAACTCTCACTTCGGCCTCCTCCACTTAACCCACTCCTCAGCCACATGGATTGACTCCCTCCACCACCCCCCCTCCGCCTGACCTCCTCGCCCGCTCTCTCAATCTCCTCTCAGACTGGAACTCCTCCCCCCCCCCCCCACCCGTCGGCGACCGTCCCTCACTTAACCCCCCTCGGCAAAACGACTCATAACGTCCTTGGTCGTGCGGAACTCACGCCCTCCTACACACCTACTTTATCACCACAGCCCCCCCATACCAAGAATACAACCCCCTCTCCTTCGACCCCCGAACCTCGGTATATTCCCTCCACACCCTCCTCTGGAACCACACCTTCCGCTCCGCACCCCTCTCAAAGGGCCGCCCCCAACTACTGGCCGTCCTCCACCCCTCAATCCCACCTACCTCCCCCCAGCCCCCACCCCCGCCCCTCCCCCCACCACCTACCCCCCCCCTCCCCCTCTCCCCTCCTCCCCTCCCCCCTCCCTTCCAACCTCCCCCCGTCGACCGCCCCCCCGACGACACGCCCAGCACCACCCCCTCCCCTCCCTCCCCCATCCTACCACACCACACATCCCAACCACTCCACCTCATCACCCTCAACACCCGAGGCTTCCACACCTCCATTATGGATGTCGAACACCTCACCACCACCCACCACCCCGACGTGCTTATCCTCACCGAAACCAACCACGCCACCCACAAATCCCGTTGGCGGGTCGCCCTCCCCCGCTACCACCTCAAAAGCTCCCGACACTGCTACTCATCTGTGCCCCTACCCAACGCGGGCGTACTCTTCGCGGTCCGCAGAGCCTCGTTCCAGTCTGCCACTGTCCTAACCCCACTCCCCCACCTCATCCCCCATATCGCTGGTCTAAAACTTGTTCCCCACTCAGGCACCCCCTACCTCCTCATCGGAGCATACATGCCCCAGCTCCACACCCCCCAACTGAACCAATTATATGCTGAAGTTGCCGCATGGGGCCTCCGCCTCGCAGACGACCACCCGCACCACCGCGCTTTCTGGGGAGGAGACTTCCAATCGACCACCAACCAAGGTACAGATCACCCCGCCTTCACCTCCCTACTAAAATCCCACCTCCTACCCCTCCACAACCCCATCCCTACCTTCCCCCGCAGCGGGGGCTGCCTAGACCACTGGCTCACCACGTCCCCCACACCTTTCAACATCACACCGTCCTCTTGCTTGATACTCCCCTCCCCCTCCCACTTTACTGACCACTCTGCAATCCACCTCGTAATTCCCGCCCCTCTCTCCCTTATGGGACATCCCCCCTCCCCATACTCACCCCCACACACACCACTCGACGCGCAAACTCAACTTCCGGCTTCCCCTCACACCCGACCACATACACGCATACCAATCCAGCACCCCGGACCTCCTCAACCAAACGGCAGCCCTCCATGCAGAAATACTCAACACCCCACATACCTCAGCCTCCCCCGACACCCTCGACACCCTCGCCTCACAATTCACTTCGCTCCTCTCCCAACACATGGACCACGCCGCCACAGCTTGGCCTCTCCTACCCGCCAAAAAAACCCGCCCATCCCAGGAGTCCCTCGACCCCACCTGGCTAACTAAAAAAACACGTAGACACATACTCCGACTCCGTAAATGTAGCACGAACAGCGGCCCCCTCCCCTGCGCCCAAGCCCTCTTAAACACAACCGAACATCTTTCACCTGTCACAATCAAACAACAGTGCCAAGCACGCATCCGCCAACTCCTACGCGCCACCACCACAGATAAGCTAAAAAAAGAAAAAATCGAGCCAATACGGCCTACGACACCTGCCCTAAATCCTCCCACCGCCGCTTGAAAATGAAAAGTGGCCTCCTACCCCCCGCCAACGCCACCTCGACCCTCCACCGCATTACCAAACCCGATAACACTACCGCAACCTCTCCCTCCGCCGTCATAGAAGCGGTACACTCTCACTTCGCTAGCGAACTCGGCCGCGCCACCCCACACGAACTGCCCACCCCCCCGTGGGAACTCCCCGACAACCCCGACAACTTTACAATCGAACCCCGCGGAGACCCCTCTCTCACCCTCGCCGACATGATTACACGTGACACCTTCTATAAAACCCTTAACTCCTTAGGCACCGGCAGAGCCCCCGGTCCTGACGGCATCCCCAAGTAAATAATCAATTTTTTGCCACCGGCGACCCGCTCCGCCCTCTTCTCTCTCCTCTCCCTCCTCGCTCACAAGTCCTACACCTCTCCTGATTGGTGCCATAAGAAACACAACCTGCCTGCTACATAAGAAAGGTGACCCCACCCTCCTCGACAACTACCGCCCCATCGCCCTCATGAATAACCTCCTTAAACTTTGGACAGCACTAATCAAAGATGCAGGCTCGAAGTACGCCGAAACCCACGGCATTCTCAGCGACCAACAGGACGGATTCCGACAACACCGCAGCATCCACGACGCCCTCTCCTCCCCCATTATGACGATGGAGGACGCGAAACTGTACAACAAAGACATCTACGTCATGTACGCAGATTTCAAAGGCGCCTTCAACGCCGCGGACCACTGCATCATGTTCAAACACATGCGTCAACTCGGTATGCCCCCCACCTTTGTCAACACATGCGAACACCTCTACGGGGTCTCAACCACAGATTATATTACACCACATGGCCCCACCCCTTCCATCGACATCAATCGCGGAACTCTCCAAGGAGACACCCTCTCCCCCTTTCTATTCACCCTATTCCTTGAACCCTTCCTTCGATGGCTCACGGTGAGAAGCCGGGGCTACCGCCCAGGCCCCCCCGCCACTAACGTAGACCCCACAGAACCCACAGCCACATACCCAGGACACGGCTTCGCTGACGATCTCAGCCTCGCCACGGGCTCGACCCCCAACATGACCATCCAGCTTAGGAAAGTCTCCCTCTTCAGCGCCTACACGGGCATGACCGTCAACATCCGCAAATGCTGCACCACCGGCGCCCTCTGGCGCACAGGCAACGCCCTCACCCTCGCCAACACTACCCTCCTCGCATCCCGCCTGCAAACTCAGTTCATCACCCTCAACTCCACGCCGGCCCCCATTCCCTCCATTGGCCCCACGGACACATACAGCGTCCTAGGGGTAGAGCTGAACACCTCCCTCACCTTCACCAAACACTGGCACGAGCTAAAACGTACCACTGCATCCCTCATCACCACCCTTTCCACCTCCCCACTAACACAATCCCGCAGAATCAGGGTCATCCGTGGACTCCTCATCGGAAAACATTTCACCCTCCAGCTCGGCCTCTTCACCGACTCCCAACTCGATAGTCTCGAAGGACAAATCTGCCGCGCACTCCGCTCCGCCGTCTCCTCGGTACGTAACCTTCCCCGCACCGCCCTCCATCGCCCTGCCTCCGACCTCGGCTACGGCCTCCCCTCCCTCAAAGCCCACGCCGCACAACTCACAGTTTGCCACCTACATAAAATCATGAACAACTCAGGCTATAGAGGCCACATGGCCCGCGCACACATCCCCACCTTATCCACCACGTACTCCCACTGGCCCTCGGAATCCATCATGTCAACCTGCTACACCCCATCCACACTCAAGTGCTTAGTCAGAGCTCAGCGCGATGCGGGCACCCTATTCCACAACATCCCTCCACTCTCCCTCACCAACCCTATCGCCTCCACAATCCGCGCCCACTTCACCACTCAAGACAACGCCCTCCTCGCCTCACTCCGGGACAAAGCCACACACATCACCGACCCTCACACATATAAGCAAGCATACTGCGACTTCTCTCCCCGCAAAACACACGCCTCCCTCCTCCCCCGCCTCACCCCCCTCTTAGAAAATAACATCACCACATGGCCACAAGTCCTCCTCAAAGTTACCTCATCCTCCTTCATCCTCAAATACATTTAATTCCGGCTTTGTCCCCTCCACCACACCCATTCTGCCAGAACCCGGACCCCCTCCCTGGTCACACCCCCTAATCACATTCAACCACGACCCCATCAACCCCGACCTCGACATGCTCCCTACCGGTAAATTCGCCATACACGCACACCCATCACTCCGCGACACCACCGTACTCTGCACTCCCGAAGGCCGCGCGGTCACCACCCTTATCGGCCCCCGCGTCCGCCACCTCTACCAACTCTTCTGCCCCGACCTCTCGCAGCATACATTCGAAGAGGAGGTCTACCACCTCCTCACCCGCCTAGGTTCCCGATCAGAAATCCACTCACCCATACCCGCCACAACCACTTGTAATAGATGGGCCACTAGAGAAGACCTACTCACAGCACTCCGCCACACATTCCGCATCCATACCGAACTCTACTCCGACCCCCTCAATAAATCCCTCCACTCCCTCACCTACCATTCCCTCTACCCCGAAGATATAGTCTTCTCATCTAGTGGCAACAATGCCCCACACACATGGCAAGGCACCAATATCGCCAACCCCGAATACGACCACGAATGCATGCGCCGAGCCATGGAACACGCAATCACCATCGCACACCTCACAGCCCCTCACACACCCAGCGCAACCATCCTCATCCTCCCACGATGGGAACACACACCCTACCGCCACTCCAAATACATCAACTCCCCATACACCCACCACCTCTGCACCCTCCCCAATGACGCAAACACCTTCCTACCCCCCGACCAACACACTGGCAACCCCACCCCTACCCCATTCGGCACACGATGGATGGTCGACATATACCTCGTCGCCAACCCCCTCGCACTCTCCACCCTCCCGTCACCCACAGCCATGACCGCACTTCACAACACTCTCGAATCTATCTACGACACTCGCCTCCCCAATCCCGCCATCACCACCCCTCCTCCTCACCTCCTTGACACCTACTCACCCCACTCAACAGGCATATACCACCTCCCCCCAAACCCAACCCACCCCATCACATACCCCCTCCCGGAACGCATGCAACTAACATACCCCCCAACCTGCGGTACCCTTGCTTGGAACTGGCAGGACTCTGTATACACAGACGGCTCGAAAAAAGGAGGCTCGTCCCCCCTCGGAGCAGCAGCCACCCACTCCGCCTCGGACACCAAAATCTAAATCCTGGTGACCTCTACCCCTCCTTCGCACACTATCAACCTCGCTGAATTAGCTGGCATAGATATAAGCCTCCAACTTGGCCGCACCCACCTCCTTACTGACAGTGCGTGCTCCCTCCGCCTCATACAAGGATACTTAAACTGCCCTTCCGCTTACAGACACAATATCCACCGCGACACGCTTCACTCCATCATACACACCCTTAAAACACGCTGCAACGCAGGCATTCGCACACACCTCGGCAAAATTAAAGCACACAACCACTCACTCGGAAACGACCTCGCAGACACCCTCGCCAACCAAGTCGCGGATGGTCACCCACCCGACACTACATACACCACAGGTTCGGAGGTCACGATAGGCCACTGGACCTGGCCATACACCCTCATTCCACAACCCCTAGGGGAACCCATACCCTACAGATACACCAACCTCAAAGCTGACGCACACACCTACATCACCAAACACACTCACACACCCCTCTCGCAAACAACCAAACACGGTGCCCTCCTCGCCCGCGCCGCGGAGGACGGCGCCGAATTCTCTTTCCACAAAAACACTCAACCCTCACAAAGATTCAGTTCACACACAAGCAAGAATTCATGTGGGGAGTCCACAACACCCGCCTTCTTACTCATAACCGCACCCTACGCTGCCCCCTATGTGGCCAATTCACTAGCAACGGCCACATGGCAGGTAACTACCCCTCCATGTCTGGCCTAAGACAGGACCGACACAATAGCGCGCTGCAACTCCTACTCTCCCTACTGGAGGGCCATAACGGAGGACGCTGGGAAACCATCACTGCGGACTTCGGTAACAAACCCACAAAATCATTTGATTCCCCCACTCCTGCCCACCCTCCGCTTGAGTGTCACCCATCTCACCCTACCCACATGCCGACCCGCCTTGTTGATGCTGACGAGGGTCTCTCGCCCGACTCCCTAACCTCGTGTCCCGCCGTCCTCCCACCTGAGATTATCCCCCCCCGCGCTACGACCCCCCGCACACAAACCCGAAATTGAAATTGAAATTGAAATTGTTTACAACATGTCCCGGCAAACTGGACCGAGTGCTGTCTCACGGGCCACTCTACTTCGCCATACAAGACTTATTAGCAAGTTGGGCCCGGGTCTCTCCGACCAGGTACATTTCTTATCGGCACACCTATCTGCAATGTGTGACTCGACGTTCCTCGGGAGTTATATAACTGTAAGCAACCTCAGTAATTGCCACAGTCCCCCCACCTAAGCAGTAACAGCGTAATAATTTTGTAATCAAGAAAAACAGATCTAAAAATAAATCCACTTGTCTAGAAATGCAAAACTAAGCTGCTGCTCGACCTTCACGATGCACGGCCCGCTCCCACCGAACCGGGGTGTCGACCGGCCTAGGCCGGTCGGCGTTCGGGAGGGACGACGGGCCAGCCTAATCTAGCTCCCGCGTGACTTCGGTCTTGCCGAAGGTAGGAGGGGAAAGGCTGGCAAAAAACCCCTCCTCTCGCGGTGCTCGTCGATCCCGCCGCTCCATCCCGTAAACCCCGCCCCAAGGTCTTGCCGCGTCCACCGACGCGGCGGTCCTCCGTGTCGAGGTCCCCCATCACCTCGAGGACAGGTGGGGGGGACCGAGACACACAGACATAGAAAAAACTAGCGCTCCTGCCTCCGCGCCTGAATTTTCCCCGCCCATTTCCCCGGTTTTTCTCAGTCTGGTACCCGGGTACCTGTCGGTTTTCCGGCCTGTGGCCGTACCCTCCCCCCTCTTATCGCGCGTCCACCGAGCAGCCTTTTCTTGAGCGGGGGCCTCCGCGCTCACCCGGGCCCACGCTCAAGGACCCATCTGAGTATGAAGGTCTGTCGGGGTAGTGGGTGTCGAAGAGGGGGGGGGGGGGGGCAGGTCACCGTAGCCGGATCCGGCGGGCCGCGGGCGCCCGGAATTAAACAAAACCCTCCGTGCCGGGTTTTCCGGCGGCGCCGACCCAAAGGGTCGTCGCCGCCAGATCGTGTCGCTCCTCCCAACGCGACTGTCCTCCTTGCCGTCCCAGCTTACTCCTCCCCCCGGGAGATGACGCTGGACGACGTAGCGACGCGCTAGTGAGCGCCCTACCCTGGTGCTACTCCCCAACTAGTTCGACGCCGGGTACGGACATTATTTTTAGTATCCAAAAAAGCCCTCCGTACAGGGCTTTCCGGCGGCGGCTGATCCTGAGGATCGCCGCCGCCTCATGTAGCCGCTCCTCCGTCTGCGACTCGCCACCGTCATGTGTCATGTCTTGCCTCACCCCTCGGTAAGGTTCGACCGGCACAGGGCTGGTCGACAGCTAGCGAGCGCCCTTTCCTGGCGCTGCTTCCCGGCTGGCCACCACCAGCTCCAACACCCGCCTCCCACCACTGATCCGGTTGTACCCTCCTCGCCATCAAACGCCGCCGTAGTACAAGCCCCACTCCTAAAAGTAAGACTGTATCTAGGAGTATATGTTAGCGAAAAAACATATCGGACGGGCCGAGCGGGAGATCTTGGCGCCGGTAGTGCACATAAATTATTTATTCAAAAGCCCTCTGTACAGGGCTTTCCCGACAGCTGCTGATCCCACGGATCGAGTTGTCGGCCCTCTTAGCCCCCTACCGCGCCAATCCTGGCACGGCTACGGGGTTTCCAGCGCCCACCACGGGGAGGTGAGGGGATGCCGACGGGCCTGCGAGCGCACCCCCCTCCGGGGCCGCCGCCGCTGCGCCGCCGGCGGGCGCCCACAAACCCGACTTTATCCGCCTCCTCGAACCTAGATTCGTTGGCCACACAAACGGTCGCCGCCGTTACGCATCCATAAAGAAGATTCAGGTAAAGGGATGGAAGTACTGCACGGACAATTACCTCTCCCAAACAACACACCTCATACGTGCCAAATACACACCCCTTGCAAACGCCATCGGCAGCCACTGGCCAGGCACAATGGTAGACATCCTTCCCATCGTCATGAGCCGCACAGGTACACCGCACTCCTCCACCATCACGAGTCTCACCTTCCTACTCACCGCCCGCACATACCCTCTTGACAAACTCCTCTCCAAAGCACGCCTCGACACGTCTCGCATCCTTGCACAGCTCCACACGCATACGGTCCAATTGCTACATCATCTCCTACTCATATACCGCACCAAGTCCCGCACGACCTCCCACCGCGCCTCCTCACATTGCCCCCTCGCACGACCCTTAATGCACGCAGCCCTTGCCTCGTCTTGCACAACTCCCCGGGGGGAAGTAAAACCCCCGAACATCCATGGAGAGGTTGGATTTAGGTGGTTAACGGTCTAGCCCTGACTTGTAAGTTCCCTGTATGGCATAGTTGGGAGGGCCCAGAGACAGCAGCCGGCGCATACGGCTTTGGTGTAAAACCGGCGCATACGGTACATGTTGTAAACAATTTCAATTTCAATTTCAAATAACACACCGCACTAACCAATGCTCACTTCGCACACAAACAAGACTTCATATGGGAAGTACACAACGCCCGCCTCCTCTCACACAACCCCACCTTGCGCTACCTTGTGGGCGGTCAATTGAGCAACAACGGCCACATGGCCGGTAACTGCGCCTCTTTGTCCGGCCTTAGATAGGACCGACACATTAGCGCGCTCCAACTCGTCCTCTCCCTCATGGAACGCCATAAGGGAGGACGATGGGAGACCATCACGGCAATTGAAATTGAGATTGAGATTGAAATTGAAATTGAAATTGTTTACAACATGTACCGAATAAAACCGGTTGCCGTCTCTTGGCCCTCCCAACTATGGCATGCAGGAAACTCATAAGCTAAGGCTAGACCGTGAACCGCCTAAATCCAACCTCTTCAAAGTATGTTCGGGGTTTTTGCTCCCATTTCCCCCCCCCCCTCCGGGGAGTGTGCCGCGCATGGTGATGGTGGATGTCATTCCGGGGTGCGCGTGGATGCGGTAAGTGGAGGTGCGGCGTGTGGTCGTGCGAGATTTGATGCAGTATATGAGAAGGAGATGGTGCATCCATTGGACAGTGTGCAAGTGGAGTTGTGCGAGGATGCGTGTCGTGTTGAGCCGTGGTTTTGAGATGACTATATCAAGAGCATTTGAACGGAGGGTAAGCCTCCGCATCACCCCAAAAAATTAAAGATCAAGCATCAACTGCAATGCATCAAAAAATGATGCATCAAAATTTTAATTCAACTGCTAATTCATAGACACATTGATTATATAAGCCACTAATTCATGGACGCATTGATTAAATGGGGCAGTAATTCATGGACGCATTGATTATATAGGCCACTAATTCATGGATACATTGATTAAATGGGGCAGTAATTCACGGACGCATTGATTAAATGGGGCACTAATTCATGGATGAATTGATTAAATGGGGCACTAATTCGTGGATGCATTGAATAAATTGAGCACTAGTTCATGGAGGCATTGATGCGGGTGATGCAGGGCGAATACATTGATGCATCTTGCGCATCGGTCTGTTGGCAAAATTCATATTCTGGGTGGATGTTTTTAATTACGTGAGTTTGTCTAGAAAACTCACATGAGTTGGATATTGTATGGGACGTCCCATACAACTTTATTGAAGTTTTGACCATTTTTTTGGTTCCCTCCCCCTCTTGACAACGGCCGCCTAGACTGGCCCGCCCACGAGTATAACCCTCTCCAGGTGGTGTGTTTAATCCTCTCCATGTTGTCTTTGCTGCAACGGAGTGACCCGCCGACTAGCCGCTCGATTGGGATCATCGGGAACATATATGTGATGAGGTTACTAATAATAAACAAACCAAAATCCATGTCGAACTTTACAATATGCGGAGTATGCATGCACCGTCATTCCGTCACGTGCGATAAAGTAGATACATAGATCAAATTAAATAAGACGCATGTGCATATTTCGACGTTGTGCAGTATGCTTTTGCATATTATGAAATTCTCGTGCGCATTATGCAACTTGTTTATAAAAACATGATGCATTCGCGTACAAATTCAGTGCGTTAAAAGCTTGTTGATCTATTAGCCTACACCCCCTATGTTACATTCTGAAATCCTATGAGAGACACCTCTAGGGATCCCTCTGATGTCGATTTTCGCGCGTCCCCGTGCTTCTGGTCTGCAGCGCTGAACAAACGCTCAACTTTAGGAGACGAGGCTCTCTGGATGCTCCATCCTCGTCATCACATGAGCGTAACTTCAAATAGGCATGTATCACAGCTTGGCTCGTAGGATCTTGCGGGTGGGAAGCGGGCTCGAGTGTATCGCTTCCGCTCGGCAGGCCTTCCCAACGAATCTAGTGGCGGGGGACCCCCAAACGGAAAACCCCAGCTAGCACAACTCCAACCACTTAATAATCCTTACCAACGTGAGCATCGAAGTGACTAGTAGGGGTGCGCAGTGGGCCTTCGGAAGCGCCTTGGGGTTCCAGTGATTGTTGTTGAGGGGAAGTTTGTCGGGGGCGGCCACGTTTCCGCATTGTCGCAGCTTTTTCGAGAACAAACCGCGGCTGCAGGGTCTGTGTGACGACGGTTAACGGGGGAATAATGATGGTTTGACCATGGCTGTGCAGAATTTGTATTGAACGTCGTCGCAACGCCCGACTATTCTCGCCTCGGTGTAGTTTAAACTCTCTATTATCAATATGACCACAGATTTGGCGAGGCGCATGCATCCGGCGGGTGAAGCGTAAGAGTATAGTGTGCGTGTATTGTACTACAACAAACAATCGTAATCCAAGTTTGGCTCAAATGTGACCGTTGATTTGAAACTCACGCACATCGGACGATGCAATTGGCTTGCAAGACATGCCGTAGTCCACGTGTGACAAACGTCAATGCACGTCGACCACGGGTGACATGTCGCGTCTGTGGAGTCAACGACCATTTCGAAATTCGAATCATCGTCGATTTAACGCGTATGACTCAACTTCGGGTTACCGTAGCTTTAGACGCGTGAGAAGCAGTAAACTTCCAACCGCATTTCTCACATCCGTACCATGTATCTAATACATATATCAAATATGTGCGTGAAAGAATGCTGCACAAACTGTCGCTAATATTGAATATAATAAATTATATGCATCGATGCGGTCGACGTTCCATAAATGTACATGTAATTCGTTGTGCATTGATTATATCAGCCACTAATTCATGGACGCGTTAATCATATAGGCCACTAATTCATATACGCATTGATTAAATGGGGCAGTAATTCATGGACGCATTGATGCGGATGATGCGGCATACGCATAATGATGCCATGAATACATCGATGTTTGATGCGGAGGCTTAGCGGAGGGTGAGGAGGGAGGTGAGACTTGTAATGGTGGATGTGTTAGGTGTGCATGTGCGGCTCATGACTATGGGAAGAATGTCGCCGTCGGTACCCGGCCACTGTTGACGAATGGCATTTGCGAAGGGGTGTATTTATCGCGGATCATTTGAGCGGTGAGGGATAGGGTGTGGTATGTGCGGAATTTCCATTCCCCTATCTGATTTTTTAAAATCGAGCAGTATCGTTGGCGGCCGTTGGTGTGTCCGAAGAATCTAGGTTTGAGAAGCCATATGAAGTCGGGTTTGTGTGCCGGTCGTTTCAACATGGGTGGGAGTATCTCATCGGGTAGGATGGCAGGGCATGAGGTGAGGGAGTCGAGCGAGAGGCCTTCGTCAGCACCACCAAGACGGGTGGGCATGTGGGTGGGGCGAGGGGGTGGCAATCAAGGGGGTTGCGGATGAGTGTGGCGGATGAGAATGATTTGATGGGTTTGTTACCAAAGTTTGCCGTGATGGTCTCCCATCTTCCTCCGTTGTGGTGCTCCATGAGGGAGAGGAGTAGTTCTAGCGCACTGTTGTGGCGGTCCGGTCTAAGACCGTACATAAAGGGGCAGTTACCGGCCATGTGGCCGTTGATGGTGAATTGACCACACATGGGGCAGCGAAGGGTGGGCAGGTGTGAGAGGAGGCGGGTGTTGTGCACTCCCCACATGAATTCTTGCTTGTGCGTGAATTGGACATTAGTGAGTGAAGTGTGTGCTTTGTGGAAAGTGAAGTCCGCCCCGTCCGCAGCGGCGCGGGCGAGGAGGGCGCCATGTTTGGAGGAGTGTGAGAGGTGTGTATGCGTGTGTTTGGCGTTGTATGTGTGTGCGTCAGTTTTGTAGTTGGTGTACATGTAGGGTGTATCTCTTTGCATACCGCTGTTAGGCACGAGTCCGGCTAGCGGTTTTTACCGCTGCCTGTTTTTAATCCAGCTCTTTCTTTTTCGCCCTCTGTCGAAATGGCGCAGAAAAACCCGCCTGTTGCACCTGTTGGTTCCCCTGACCCAGGCTCTCAGCAGAGCACTGTCCATACTACCGAGGGTGTTCTCGAGCTGCTACGTGTGCAACTGACGCGCCTTGACGCGTATCTCGACTCCCGGTCGGCCGCCATTGCTGCTCTTCCTGCTGCGGGTGCTATATCGCACCCCCCTGTAGCTCAGCGCCGCCACGATGCTCACCTCGCACACTTTCCGGACGGCCACCACCTGCACACCCTCCCCCTCGAACACCCCCCGGATACTCTCGCGCTGATCTTTGCACAAGTGGCGCGCTTGACAGCTCGTTTCGACTTGCAGTCGGCCACGGGTGCTGTTGCTGCTGCGGGTGCTAATCCGCACCCCCATGTCGCTCAGCGCCGCCACGTCGCTCACCTCGCACACTTTCCGGAGGGCCACCACGTGCACACCCCCCCCCTCGAACACCCCCCGGATCCCCTCGTGCTGCTTGTTGCGCAAGTGGCACACTTGACAGCTCGGTTCGACTCGCAGTTGGCCGAGGATGCTGTTGCTGCGGCGAGTGCTATTCCGCACCCCCCTCTCACTCGGCGCCGCCACGATGCTCACCTCGGACACTTTCGGGACAGCCACGTCGTGCACACCCTCCCCCTGCTTGTGCATCCTCAGCCTGGCTACGCCCCACAGGACGCACAGTCAGCCATGTCTGCTGCTACCGCTGCAGCTCCTGTTGGCGACCCCGCCGTCGCACAACGCCGCCCCGATGCGCACCGCGAGCCCTCGCGCCCCGAACTCGTAGGTGAACACTTGCAACCACCCCCCCAATACCCCCCGGCTGATTCTATCCTTCACAGCGACCCCTCCCATCACAACATCGCGGTTAAACAACTCTCGCCACCCCCCCCCCACCCCCCCGTTGGATATGCCCCTCACCACCCCATACCTCTCATCCCGGAGGCGCCCTTTCACGGCGTCCCCCCCTCCCGTGACCACCCGAATTCGTACGCCCCGCCGTCCCCAATGGCTGGCCGCTCTCCACTTCCGGGTGGCCCACCTCTACCCTTCCATGGACATCACTCTTCCCAAGCCAAGCGTGGCGACCACACCTCCCGTGGCCGTCGTCGCCCCACCGTTGACCCCATAGTCATCGGGCGACCGACACACGCAACCCCCGACTTTGACCCAGACGTCCACCCCAGTCTCTTGGGCAGCCCCCGCTACGCCCCCGTCTGCACGCGCCCCGCTCTCTCCCCGGTCTTGCGCATCCTTGGCTCCGCCCAAGCCTCACCCACAGAGGAACATTGGCGCGCTCTGCAAAAGGTCGTCCGCTCCCTTCATGGCACCATTCACATGCGCCTGACGTTGGGGGGGGGCCTGGACCACAGCCTCCAACTCACAGGCTTTGCCGACGCTACCATGCTCACCAAACTCCTCCCAAGACATGCACTTGCAAGACACCGAAGTGCGATCATTGGAGGACAAGACCCAATGCAACGCTCTATCCCGTAGCTACCTGCAGGGGGAGTGTTGTAAGTAATACCGAATACGTATTAGTTGCAGATAGCTACTGTAAGCTATTCTAGATATGATTAGTACATGTCTAGATCGGACATACCGATAAATTGTTTGACTCGGTACAGAGCTGTCGCTAGGCTACAGCACTCACACTTCTGTTGTCCCGACAACCAGCCTGTAGGCTGGTTGTCGGGACAACAGAAGTGTGAGTGCTGTAGCCTAGCGACAGCTCTGTACCGAGTCAAACAATTTATCGGTATGTCCGATCTAGACATGTACTAATCATATCTAGAATAGCTTACAGTAGCTATCTGCAACTAATACGTATGCGGTATTACTTACAACAGGTTCGCATATAGCTCGGGGGTATGAGTGTGTAGTGGCAAGTCCAGTGGCCCAGCGACACTGCGGAATCTGGGGTGTAGGTTGTGTCGGGGGGTGACCGTCTGCAACTTGGTTAGCGAGGGTGTCTGCGAGGTCGTTGCCGATGGAGCGGTTGCATGCTTTAATTTTGCCTAGGTGTGTTCGAATGCCGGATCTGCAGCGAGTTTGGAGGGTGTGTGTGATTGAGGCAAGTGTGTTACGGTGGATGTGGTGTCGGTAAGCGGTTGGGCAGTTCATGAAGCCTTGGATAAGGCGGAGCGAGCATGCGCTATCCGTTAGCAGGCGGGTATGGCCTACTTGTAGGCCGATGTCTATGCCCGCGACTTCTGCCCGATTGATGGTGTGAGAGAAAGAAGTGGAGGTCACCAGAATTTTGACGCGTGTATCTGAGGTTGGGTTGGTGGTAGTTGCTCTAAGGGGGGAGGAGCCTCATTTTTTCGAGCCGTCGGTGTATACGAAGTCCTGCCAATTCCAAGCAAGGACACCGTTGGTGGGGGAGTATGTTCGTTTCGAGCGTTCTGGGGGGGGGGGGGTAGGTGATGGTGTGGGTGGGGTGAGGGGGGTGGTAGATTCCGGAGGAATGCGGCGAGTAAGTGTCGAAGAGGGTCGGGGTGGTATGGTGATGGAAGGGCTAGGAATGTAGGTATTGTAGATGGATTCGAGTGTGTTGCGGAGGGCTGCCATTGCTGTGCTTGAGGGCAAGAAGGGCAGTGCAAGGGAGTTGGCAACCATGTAGATGTCCGCCATCCAATGTTTGCCAAATGGTGTGGGGGTGGGGGTGCCTGTGTATTGGTCGGGGGGTAGGAATGTGTTTGCGTTGTTGGGAAGGGTGTAAAGGTGGTGGGTGTACCGAGAGGTGATGTATTTGGAGTGGCGGTATGGTGTGTGTTCCAATCGGGGGAGTATGAGGTTGGTGGCGCTGGGGAGTGTATGGCTGTGGATTGTGCGCTGGTGATTGCATATTCCATGACGCGGCGCATGCATTCGTGGTCCTATTATGGATTGGCGATGTTAGTGCCGCGCCAAGTGTGCGGTGCGTTGCTGCTGTGGATGAGAAGACGCAGTATTCGGGGTAGAGTGAGTGGTAGGTGTGTGAGATAATGGATTTATTGAGAGGGTCGGAGTAGAGTTATGTTTGGATACTGAAGGTGCTGGGGAGGGCTGAGAGAAGGTCTTCACGAGTGGCCCATCAGTTGCGTGTGGTGGTGGCGTGTGAGTGAAAATGAATTTCCGAGCGGGAGCCGAGTATGGTTATGAGGTGGTAGACCTCTTCTTCGAATGTGCGGTGTGTGAGGTCGGGGCAAAAGAGGTGGTAGAGGTGTCGGGTGCGGGGGCCGGAGAGGGTTGTGACTGCGCGACCGTAGGGGATGCATAGGATGGTTGTGTCGTGGAGGGTGGGATGGGTATGGATGGTGAATTTACCGGTGGGGAGCATGTCGAGGTCACAATTAATGGGGTCGTGCTTGAATGAGATGAGGGGTGCGTCCATTGAGGTGGGGGGGTCCGGGTTCGGGAAGAATGGGGGAAGTGGTTGGGACAAAGCCGGCATTGTAGGCAATGAGGGCTGTAGGGCCGGAGGGGTCTCACTGATTGTGTCGCGGAGTTGGAGGCAGGGGAGGCACTAGACGTCGTGAAGGCGTGTGAGGTCGTGCGTTTGGCCGCGTTCGCACCAGTCGCATTGCCACGTGTCGGGTCCCTGAGCGAGACGGCAGTGGGAGTGGACGGCAAAGTACGGGCATGTGTTGCAACATGTGGTGGGTCTTGGTGGAGGGGTTCGTGGCATATAGAGCAAAGGGTGGGGGAGGGGTGGGGAGGCATACCCAGGTGGGGGTGGAGGAGATTAGGCGGAAGCCGTCGTAGAGTTGAAGTTGGATGTCACATTCCGTGAGGTGTTTCGGGGCCCATTCAACCATGTATTGTGTCTGGCCGTACAATGTTTCTTTATGTTTAGAGATGATGCGTGTGACGTCACATGGAGGGTAGGGGTTGTCTCAAGGGGTGAGGTACTCCGCCTCGATGTGTGAGGTGGTGGCAATGGGAGAGGTGCTGTTGATGCGGGGTGGGCGGATGCCGGGAGAGAGGGTAGTGGGGGAGCGTGGAAGGTGGTGTAATAGGAAGGGAATCCAAGATGGGTGGATGTTGGTGGGTGAAGAGGCGTACTTGATGGTAGGGTGGGAGGTGGGTAAGCGGTTGTGAATGGTGTCGAGGGGTTCAGTGAGTACGTCGGTTAGGATACGTATGGGGATAGAGAGTGAGCCCGGGATTCCTTCGAGTTTTGATGCGTTTTGCATACCTTGAGGAGGATGGAGGAGGTGGGGGCGCGGAAAAGGCGTTATGGCCATGTGGTAATGTTGTTATGCGAGAGGGAGGTAAGGCGGGGAAGGAGGGATTTGTGTGTTCGGCGGGGTGAGAAGTCGCAGCATGCTCGTTTGTAGATGTGTGGGCTTGTGATGTGGGTGGTCTTGTCGCGGAGTGAGGCGAGGAGGGTATTGTCTTGTCGGGTGAAGTGAGCGCGGAGTGTGGAGGCGATGGGGTTGGTGAGGGAGAGGGGGGATATGATGGAAGAAGATGCCGGCGTTGGGCCCGGACTAGGCATCTGAGTGTGGGTGGGGAGGTGCCGCGTGGCATGATAAATTCTGTGGGCCATTGGTTGTAAGTGGTGGAAATGGTATGGATGTGTGTTCTGGCCATGTGGCCTCAGAAACCGGGGATGTTCATAATATTGTCTAGGTGACAGACCGTGCGTTGTGCGGCGTGGGCTTTGAAGGAGGGGAGGCCGTAGCCGAGGTTAGACTTGGGGCGGTGGAGGGCTGTGCGGGGAAGGTTACGTACCGAGGAGATGGCAGAGCGGAGTGCTCGGCATATTTGGCCGTCGGGGATGTCGAGATGAGAGTCGCTGAAGAGGCCGAGTTGTAGAGTGAAGTGCTTCCCGATAAGGAGTCCCCGGTTGACATGTATTCTTTGATATTGTGTGAGTAGGGAGGTGGACAGAGCGCCGAATAGGGAGGTGGTCGTGCGCTTTAGTTCGCGCCAAGGCTTGGTGATGGGGAGGAAGGTGTTAAGTATAACCCCGAATACAATCCTACCGTCACTAAAGACAGTAAAAGATCCAAAGTACTACTAAAGTACTACTGAACCTCAAAAAACGGGGATGGGTCGGTAGCTCGAATGAGCAACGCCGATCGTCTTCGCTCTGGGCCTGGCCTCCCATCGAGCGCAAGACTGGTGGACAGGGCCGCTGAACAGCGTGTACCATTCACCTCTCCCCACCCGAGCCTAGCTCAAAATGGTCAGTGGATCCGTAGCGACACCAGACGGTACACACTCAAAGGCGCAGCTTCCAGGGATTTGAATTTCACCCCCCCGACAGCTATCGCGCCATCCACTTCGAAAACCACACATGTACCCGTCAAAGTACTGCGGAACCCTCGCGATACACATCGCTTACAAAACACTTCTCTACCAGAGGCCGGCGCGCTCTATCGCGCCCCTCCGAGCGTCCGGACGTCACTGTCCGCCGCCAACATCCATCAAACCCAGGTCCCATCAGGCCTGGTCGCGTGCCGCCAACACGCGCACTACTCTCGACCTTCGACTCCAAAAGCCACACACACGTCAACTACTTATCCTCCACACTCGACATCCTGCTCGACTACCATGTCTTCAAACTCCACCCCCCCCCCCACCTACAAACAGGTGCTCGTGAGGGATCCCCCGCTCCACGGCCGCTTCACGGACATATACCACCCCAGGAACAAACTCGCGGGTCACCCCTTGACCCCGTTCCTCTCGACCTCTCAACTTCCCCACCCCCAACAGATACTGGGAACACCTATGGACCCACTCCCACTCCGTCGCGGACTCCAAACCCCCCTTGTCCTGTCCATCCCGCGGTCAACTGAAAACACCGGACAGGCCGACGACTTCTCCACCAGAACGATCGACACGCTCCTCCTTACAGGCCAGTACTCCTCCACCCCCCCTCACATAGCCCGCTTCTGGCTCCACGGAGTCTTCATGCCGGACCCGCCGCACCCCGACCCGATCGCATCCGCCTGCTCGGTGGCCCGTCGCTGGCTCCTCGAATGCGTCAACGACCTCACCGATCTCCCCAACCGCATCAAAAATATAATTGGCAAGGAACTCGTCCACCACACGCGCTGGTCAGCGCACTCCTCTCGCACACACCACCCAACAGCCCCGAAAAGCGACGATCGCACCCCCCTACCGGTCGAACTCCATTCGGGCTTCCAGGAGGTCTGCCTGGCTATCCCCACCTCCTGTATAACGGTCGGACTCCTGTACCAACTAACTTCACACCAGCGTGAATTTAATTCGGCCGGTCCAGTGCCCCCCTCTCTCACCTCCTCCCCTTCACTATTGCGACAACTGAGTCAGCAGAAAATTCGCTTCCTCCGCGACGCCTCAGCTCCTGAAGTCTCAGGTCGTCGTGTAAAAATCCGATCCCCCCTGTTCTCCGGTATCACCGGCCAAGAGGTGATCGCCCTCCTACAGGACCTCCTCACTTCCGACCTCACAGCGGCTCTCACCTCAACCGGTTCAGCCCCCTCGACTCACCCACAATGCAGACTCGAGGACCTCCCCGAACAAGCGCAGTTCATCCTTCAATTCGCGGACGCCATCCAACCGCTGGACACCCCAACCCCGATCGAGGCCGACCCCTCCTCATTCTGGGTGAATATCCTCCACCTGCCCAAGAATCCCATTCATTCACAATCCGGTCCTGTATCACATCCCATTTTTTCATTCACACCTCCTGGAACCGTACCCCCTGACAATCACCTTCACACCATCACCATCACACCCCCCCCCGTCTCTGGCCTTGTTCCCGGCATCTCATGGGCTGACACATGCCTCACCACCGTCCTGATACAGTCCCGCCACTCTCTCTCCCTCCCAAGCATACACCCCGACGGCACTATTCCCCCATCACACTGGCTACACACCCTCCTGTCCCAAACAGCCACCGAATACCTCACACACAACACACCCACATCCACCGCCCCCCCCCAACACCCCCCCAGCCTCTATCACTACACAACCCTGAAAAAGTTCCCGGACGGCTCATACTTTCGCTCACACCCCTCCAACTCCTCCACCATCACCACCAGCATACAAATCTCCCTCAGCCCCGAAATGTACTGCATCCTCATCTCAACCAACGGCACTATCACGGTCCCACTGACCCACACATACACCCATCGAGGCGCTCGCACTCAATCCTCCTGCTCCCTCATCATCACTCCACACCACTATTCCACGTTCGGCAAAGCCCGTCTCACAGACCCCATTTTCACCACCCCCCCCTCCCCACCCCCTCTCACCATCACTAAACGACACACACTTCACCGCAACCCCCCCGCCCTTCTCCTCCAATGGTCCCGCCACCTCACCGACAACCACGTTCCCAGCCGCTGGGACCTGGACCCTTCTGACTTCCAAATGCAGGATGACACTGACCTACCCCTCGACCTCTCCTCCCTCCCAGACATACAACTCACCACCACCCCGGCCCCCCCATCACATACCACATGGTCCCTCCACCAACCTACCGCCTCACAACCCGCCTCCACCTCCTCCTACCACGGCCACCCACCCCCCTACCCTCCAGCCCCCACCACGATTCCTCAGACCACTCTCCACCCTCTCCCCACTATCACAGAAGACTCCTCTGACCCCATGGACTCCTCCACCTCACCACCCCCAGCCCCCCCCCTCACTCAGCCACCCACCCACCTCCCCGACCCCCCCAACCCTACTTATACCTTCGCCCCCCCTCCTACCTGCCCCACACAACTCACCCCTTCCTCCCCTGCACCGCTCTCATCTGCCGCCTCCCCTCCCCACCCCCGCCCCCCCACGGACCCCTCACTCAGACCCGCACCCCCAACAGGAGTTACCAAGCCCTCTCGTCCCCCCCGCAAGCAACCCTCCCAGTCTCCCCCACCCCGCGCCCCCCCGCACCCCTCCCTCACTCACCAACAGGCCCTCCCTTCCCCCCCACTCCTTCCCGACCACAACCCCCCCTCCACCCCTGCTATTCCCCTCCGTCCTGTTGACCCAGCCCACCTCCCCCTTCCAACCGGCTCTCCTGATGAAGAAGAACTCGACCTCGACGGCTACTCGGACCTACCGGAGGACGACTCGGAGCCCTCAGGCACTCAACCGGCCAACACCGCCTCCCCCAAGGCCAACCCCCACCACAGGTCACCCCCGGCCAATCAGGCCGACTATCATCATTAGGTCCCCCCAGGACGAACCCGAGGTTAGACCCCGCACCCCCCTCCACACTCCCCAACCCGGCATCCGCAGACATACTGTAAACACAGCAGATAGCTTCACTCTCCCTGCCCACTTTACCCCCCGCACCCGCTGCACAACGATGCACAACTTTCTATTCGATTTAAACCTTGAATACGGCATCCCCACCCCCATCGGCTCCCTTGATACCTCTGCCGCCCTCTCCTTCCAATGGGGCCAATACCAGGACCTCTCCAACCTTACCTGCCTCGCTTCCGCAATAACCAAACTCCATTCGACTCCCGCCGCCTCATACACGATTATCACCAACAACGAAGTAGATAACCACTTTCACAACTCCCAATACCCCAGCCCCTGGACAAACCTCGCCAACCGCGGCTGCCCCCCCTGTCCGGGGACGCCCAACCACTCTCTCCTTGTCCTCACATGGCAAAACTCTCACTTCGGCCTCCTTCACATTACTCACTCCTCCGCCACCTGGATAGACTCTCTACACCACCCCCCCCCGTCCGACCTCCTCGCCCGCTCTCTCAACCTCCTCTCCGAATGGAACTCCTCTCCCCCCCCTCCTGTCGGCACCCTCCATCTCCTCAACCCGCCTCGCCAAAACGACTCCGACAGCGCGTGGTCATGCGGCACCCACGCCCTCCTCCACACCTACTTCATCGCCACAGCCCCCCCGGACCAACACTACAGCCCCCCCCCCTTCGACCCCCGGTCCACCGTATACTCCCTCCACACTCTCCTATGGAACCACACCTTCCGCTCCGCCCCCCTCCCACAGGGACGACACCACCTCCTCGCCGCTTTACATCCCCCCACACAACCCTCCCCCCCCACACATCCTCCCCCTGCTCACTCACTTCCCTCACCCCCTCTCATCCCCCCCCCCTTCCAACCCCCACCCGTCGAACGACCCCCCGATGACCCCCCCCGCATCCCCGCCTCCCTCCCCTCCCCCATCCTCCCACATCACACATCCCAACCATTACACTTCATCAACCTCAACACCCGCGGACTCCACACCTCCATCATGGATGTGGAACACCTCTCCACCTCACACCGTCCGGACATCCTTATCCTCACCGAAACTAACCACAACACACACAAATCGCGCTGGCGCATAGCCCTTCCCCAATACCACCTCAAAAGCTCCCGCCCTTGCCACTCAACTGTGCCCCTACCCAATGCAGGCGTTCTCTTCGCGGTCCGCAGAGCCTCTTTCCAGTCTGCCACCGTGCTAACTCCGCCCCCCCACCTCATCCCCCATATAGCCGGCCTAAGAATCGTTCCCCACTCAGGCACCCCTTACCTCCTTATCGGCGCTTATATGCCCCAGCTCTCCACCCCACAACTGACCCGCCTCTACGCGGAGGTTGCAGCCTGGGGCCTCCGCTTAACGGACGACCACCCGCACCACCGCACTCTCTGGGGAGGGGACTTCCAATCCACCACCGACACAGGTACAGGACAACCCGCCTTCACCTCCCTACTCAAATCCCACCTCCACCCCCTCCACGACCCCATCCCCACCTTCCCGCGAAGCGGAGGCTGTCTTGACCACTGGCTCACCACAGCCCCTTCACCTACCACCCTCCCATCATCCTCCTGCTCGATATTCCCCTCCCCCTCCCACTTTACTGACCACTCTGCAATCCACATCGTCATCCCCGCCCCCTCCTCCCTCATGGCTCATCCCCCCCCCCCCCATACCCACCCCCACACACATCACACAACGCGCAAACTCAACTTTCGACTTCCCCTCACACCCGACCACATTAAAACATACCAAACCAGCACCCCCGACCTCATTAACCAAACGGCCGCCCTACACGCTGAAATACTCAACACCTCACACACCTCGGCCTCCCCCGACGCCCTCGACACCCTCGCCTCACAATTCACCACACTCCTCTCCCAACACATGAACCACGCAGCCACAGTTTGGCCCCTCCTCCCCGACAAGAAACCCCGCCCACCCCAAGCGTCCCTTGACCCTACTTGGCTAACAAATAAAACACGCACTCACATACT
>JAPMLY010002373.1:0-55125 GCA_026401115.1 Tetraselmis chui
CTTTTACAGTTTCTGAATCACGGCACTCGTGCTTGACAGAGTAATTCATTTGGGGCGAGGAATGTTGCTGTTGTGCGCCGCTCTTGTACGACTGCTGCTGACATTGCTGCATCATTTGTTTGCAGTATCTTGGAACATTTCCAACTCAGAAAGAAGCCGCTCGCGCCTACGACCGCGCCGCCATCAAGCAGAAGGGCCCCAACGCAGTGACCAATTTCGACATCAGCGATTATTAGGCACTCGAGCGGTCAAATATCATCTCTGACATTCATTCTCCTCGTCCGGGGATGATTATTTTGCCGACAATACTCTTCCGTGCCCCTCAACAGTCAATATCTACTGCCGGGGAGCTGCAGCACTTCAGTCGCCCGCCCGCCTGGTCTGTGTATTAGCGGGCGTGGTTGCCGTGTCATGGACTTCTTCAGCTGTAGTACCATGCACCTCAAGAACACCTGCGTGGTTGCTGGATCAAGAGCAGCCTTATATGTAATAGTCGTTTCAAGAACACACTCGAGTGGGATCAATTCAAATGTTTTTTAAATTAAGCAGCATAATTTCAAGAAAGTTAAGAGGCTGAGTGGGCTTGTTAGTTGGTATAACGGTGAAGTGTCATTAACCCCTTGGCTGTCACGACTCAGAAGATACCAGGAGTTTCTAGAATCACCAGCACATTTATAAGTACTCATGCAAAAGTTGAATGCTGTTCCGCCGAAATGGGTGTACAACAGTGTAATTCATCCAACTTGTTCTGCTGGTCCCAGACGGGCACATTGCATGCATGCAACTGGCACTTCACTGCGCTGTGTCTGCACGTCTGCACTTGAGGAACAGTGCACTTTGGCTAAATTGAATGGTTGAAACTTTGCCGAGCGTCTCCTCTTTGACCAATGCACGGGTCAAATGTCCCAACAATAAAAGGAAAAACCGAATGTGGGCATGTCGAGATGGATCGTGGGCATGCCGGATTGTATGCAGGTCGAAATGGATTGTGGGCGTGCCGGATTGTGTGCAGGTCGAAATGGATTGTGGGCGTGCCGGATTGCAGGTGGCGGGAGGTATCTATTGCCGTATACATCTTTCCCTTTTCCCCGGACAAGCGGACCTTCGACCAGACGGATACGCGTGCCCCGCCCCTCTTCTCGCTCCGCCTCTCGCCTTGTGCGCCGCTAGAGCAGCAAATTGATAAACATACTCAACTCACGCCAACCCGTGACGGATGGGGGTAAAACTACAATTCAAGTGCAGTTTCCAGGTGGTCGACCCGGCTGGTTCCTTAATTATCTGGTGCTACCTGTGCTTATTTAGGTCTTATGATTTTCGGATCTCCTATAAGAGAAGCTCCTAGGTAAAGATGATTGGGCTGTGCCGACGTTTTGGAGTGCCCCTCTGCTCACTGGATTTACTACACCCCTGCACTGCACATCATTTGATTACACGACTTACACAAGAAATTTGAAAACCGCTCATCCATTGCCGTAATGTTATGTATTGATTACAATAGGCATTACAATATGAACGTGGACATGGAAAAAAGAGGGGGGGGGGGGGGGGGGGGGAGGGGAGAAGAGTGACAAGAGGGGCACGGAATCCAAGGCACGGCAGAGGGAAGCCGTAATGTTGTGGAATGATATGGCAGAAATCCTTGATCAGTCGCGACAATGACGTTGGTCGACTTCAGAGGTACTTTTCAGTGGCTAGTGGCTATCTCGAGATGTGAAGTTGGGGCAGCATGACGTACGACAAGCAGCCCTTCGATTTCTACGGCAGCAACGGAGAGCGACCAACTCACTGGAAATATATGTGCCAACCCTACCTGCGCTTGTACTAATCTACCACTACAACTACCACCCTTAGTTTTATGCGGTGGATATTCACATCCCAATTAACCCCCGATCCTATCCGACTCGAGTATTCGATGACGATTTGCATTGCCCGAGCGAGATCATACACTCCTCCACAAAAGTCCTGATATGCATTATGTTTAACATAAGCTAGTTAATAAGAGCACGCTCCCCTCTCACCACGCCAAGCACGACGACACCCAAGTACCACCCAATTATTGTAGGAGAGCCGGAAAGCAAGCAGTAAGCCGTCATCCGGGATGGTTAGACCTCAGCTTGAAGCAGGTGTTGTCGGTGGAGTTATTCGAATCAAGCCCATAAATTCCCAGGAAATTGTTTGAACTACACACGTCGTTATGAGCGCCACGCTTGGGCATTGCTCAATTGCTCATCCCAAGCTGCATATTACTCCATGTTCCATATAACCGCATTTTGGGGACTTTTTGGAGGGGTTTAGAGGCGTGGGTGCCGTGCTGAATGAGCGAGGTTTGGTTTGCGGGTGTGTGAATAGAGCACAAAAGTTCACGCCGTTGACACTGGTGATGTTTTTGGAAAGCAAGCGAGCAAAAACGCACATGACGCAGGTTTGGATAAGCACTGCACGTTGTAAAGCAATTGGAACTGTATCACATGCCACGAGCATGGGCACCGGGGGATGTGGTCCATAAGCATACCAGCCGCCGAGCGCTCACCCGAGAT
This sequence comes from Tetraselmis chui, assembly GCA_026401115.1. Taxonomy (NCBI): domain Eukaryota; kingdom Viridiplantae; phylum Chlorophyta; class Chlorodendrophyceae; order Chlorodendrales; family Chlorodendraceae; genus Tetraselmis; species Tetraselmis chui. Next base: position 2,541 of record JAPMLY010002373.1, read on the forward strand.
AGAGGTGCCCGATACCGTCAACGAAGATCTTGACCCACGAGACTTTCAGGGAGCCTCATTGCACCGAGGGCACTTCCAACCATGAGAGTCGCGTTCCGCAGTAAGCCCATTGCTTCTATCGTACAACAATCGGACGGCATGTTGAAACTTTACTCATTTGAATCGAAAACGAGAGCTAGAGCCCCGCGACCCGTCCCCAAAATCACTTGCATATGATTATGTGGGAAAGGTCTGCAGAACGCCAAAATGTCAAGGTTGGCATGGGCACGAAAAATGCGCGTAATCCCCCGCCGAATGTGGCCCCCGAAATCTCCCGAGCGGGTGAGAGGGTCGGGAATCGGAAGTCAAGTGAGAGGTCAAGGAGCCTCAGTGCATGGAGCCTCAAAAGTACTTATTATCTAATCTAGAACAGAAGTACACCAACGCATACTAGTACTTGAGTGGAAGAAATGGGGTTTATTGGTGTCTGAGTATACGCATGCTTTAGTTAGACTTCTAATGAGCGGAATCGCAAAACCACGCATTACAAGTAAAGCGGAACTAACCCCCACCCCTCATCGCTGCTAATCTACTTTTGTATTTACTGCATCTTAAGGCCAACACTCTCGCACACCCCGCATGGGTTTCAAAGGGGGAAGAGGAGTCGCCCCGACATCAGTTTCATTGCCTTTGCAGTCACGGAATTTGGTACTCTCGGCGGCCACGCCACGGCTTTCTTGACGGAGCTAGCCAAGCAGGCAGCCGCATCTAACGGGATGCATGTGGGCAAGTTGTTGGCCTCCTGGCGTGGAAAGGTCTCTCTCGCCGTCCATATTGCTCACGCGGACAACGTCTTGCGCGGTTTGTCCGCCGCTGCGGACGGCGTGGAGGCCGCTTCTTCCTCGGCTAGGAGGCCTTCTCTTGCCACGGCGCTCTTCACCCGCGCCATGGGCCGCAAGCGTCCCCGTGCTTCCTCGAGCGGCGCGTGAGGCGCCGCTTGTCGCCTCCACGTCTTGCATTCTCGGCGTGGCCTAGGAGTTTCCTTAGTTTAATCTGCTAGGTTTTTGCACAATGTAGTGCTTTCCTTTTGCTGTGCTTTGGATTCCGTGATCCTCTTGTCACTCTTGCCCTCTTGTTTCCCCTCCCACTTTCCCTGTCCGTGCTCATCTGGTTCTTCTTATAAACAGTGATATTTCCACCAAGCAAAAAGAAGAAAAGAGGAACGTCTCTTATTTGTACACTTAAGGCCGGTGTTTTGGTAAACTTTGCCACCAATCGTGAAAAATGGGATCATCGAACCTCGAGCCCGCCATCAGCAGTACACGGGTAGCAGCACCATTTATTTATTGCTCAGGTAGGTACAGGTCGCCACGGGTACTCTGTTCAGCACTCGATCTTTATTATCGCTACCCAATTATTGAATTTTAATTGAGTGGTAAGTAATTTCACCATATATCTGGGAGCAGCTCAGAGCTTGGAAAACTGTTAAATACTTAAAAATAGCACCTAATATTTTTCTGGGTCGATAATTAGAAAATAAAGATAAATGACAAACTTCGACCAGCAAGTTCCGTGCAACATCTACTGGCCTGCTGTGGACTGCGACACTGGCAGTGCCCTGTGACCCTGTCTTGGTGAGGGGTATATCGCAAGTGGGCGGGCTGCATTCCGTCGACGACGACAATCATTTGTAGGTCGCTCGCCACACCGATACCGCCGCAAACGGCAGCATATTAAATTTTTTCCCAACCCATAATATGCCATATTGGTTCTGCCACCTGCTGAGGCGATATCCTCATATCTTGCAGGAGTTACCTCTGCCCGTTATTCCGACTCGCTAAGCCTAGTGCTTTTATCACCGGAAGTTCTGACCGGGTCGGCATTTACTCAGCAGTAAGCCTGGCACTCTCCAGTCATCACGTGCCCTGACATACAGTAGCACGTTCCTCGTATAGGTCCTGGTGCTCCGAAGGTGCAGTGTGGTTATGCGAGCAGTACCAGAGTACGGGGCGACGCGACTCATCCACAAGCTAGGTCGCTGCTGTTGAAGCGCATCTGGCCGCCACTGCTGACGAAGTCTATCTGCTGCACGAGGTAAGCTGCTAACCATGACGCACTGTCAAACATGCAGCGACCGCTAGCAGCTTTCGGCCGCCGCCGGATAGTAAGTAGTAGCTCAACACTCACTATTGAATGGGATTTATCTCAAGAATTTTAAGGCTCCATGAAACCCTAAAAAATGCTATGAGGACGGAAAGGGATGCATCAGTAGGCGTAGAAAACATTGTGGGCTCGCGTGCACCTCCACTATACTGCTACTATACCTACTTAATTACCAAAGAAACACAGGTGCTTATTTCTGACTACTATATATATTATACACACACGCGTGCGCTGGCTGCTGCGTGATGCTACGTTTCCACGCATATTACCAGCAGCGGCTTATATTTAGACGACTTACAGTGGAGCTCTTTATTGCAGTCTGCCCCACCGATGATGCATATTATTCCGCTTTTGAATTTTTTTACCGTCCGTCCGCCGTCCATGATGCACGTTCGTCTACAGTGCGAACCTTAGGGGCCCGCCACCATTGTCTCTTGCTCGTGGTTACTTGTAGGCCGTCACGCCGCGCTATTATGCGCAGTCGACAATATAGCCGGTTAACCGACTATGCTGGATGACCTGAGTAGTTGCGTGCGTGCGCGTGTCCGATTTTTATTCCAGTGTAATCTTGAGGTATGGCGGGTTGACTGCGCGGGCTTTATTTGTATATACCGCTCGAGCTGCCGTGGACTGATTTTCAAGTGAATAATCGGCAGCCTGTGCTGGTAGCGGTTAAGTGCTATATACTCCTTGTGATAGTCAGAGTTTGCTACCCTTTCTGCTGGAAACGAAGGCTGCAGTCGTTGATCATCATTAACAAGGGGTTACATTATACACAGCAGCGCGGGTGATGTATATATGAAACTTCAATAGCATCTATCGGCTGGATGTTAGCATGGTGAACTGAATAAAGCGTGCTACTTATTAGTACCCCGTATAGTTGTTGCTGCTGATAGATAGATGTAGGTTACTAAGCAGGTTGGTGATAATATGGAGGCTATTTTCGAAAGTGTTTTTAAATATTTATTTACTTCGCTGATAAGCGAGCGAGCAAGGCGAGCGCGGTGCGTGCGTGCGCGGGACGCACGACGACAGGTATATGATGCCTTTCAGCCAGCGAGTCCATCATTCATCATAAGATCTAAGATCCCTGAAATGCCGTGTATCCCGCCGCCCTGATGCCTGCTTCGAAAGTCTTACAGCAGCAGTACTTTAAAATAACGCTGCGTACGTTGTAATATAATATAATGGTATGTAGCAGCGCGCCGGAAGGCGTTCAAACAGCTAGCAGGTGGTTTTCGTTCGACAGAGAGACGACGCGATGACAGCTGCCGTGGAGAGTTTGGTATATTGTTTTGAGAGTTTTTTTGCGCATTTGTTAGCACAGCAGAGATATAGATATTCGTGTCTGTTCCTAAAGTTTTTCTCAAATGAAATTGAAAAAAGCCGGGACGACTAGTATATCGGTGGCAAAAGTAGCGTATAATCGCTTTGCTATTATCGCAGTAGCAACTTTTGTAACTCGAGAGGGCGGACTCCTGAAAACAAGCAAGTGCGGGCTGGGAAAGTGGGTATTTTCTTTCTGACGGTGCTGGTATATATAGCAAATATAGATAGAAGATACATTTATCAGAGGACCATATCATTTTATGGTCAGAAAGTGACCAATAACTTGACGAGATACCATTATTATTGTTTGGAGCATATATATAAAAATGAGAAAACATATACGCAATAAATCAAACAATCTGTAGTGGGATTCCTTTGTTTTGACAATCATCAGCATACGTACCAATCTGGATAACCACTTCCCCGCCCTCTCAGCTGCGCTGCGAGTCCTCAGGACTATCAAGGTGTTGCATTGATGCATGTCCGTTATTGACGCAGGCACTGCTGTCGACGAAAAACACACTTCACTATAATATGTCCCGACAAGGCGGACACAGTCCGAGCAATAATGACGGCGGCGGCTGCGTCGACATGAAAGAGTGGCGGTATTCTTCCAATCCACTCAGCAACATCGGAGGCGGCCTCCAAAACGACGGGGAAAGGCGTGTGTTTGAACCAAGGCGCCTTTTCATGGAAAACTGCCTTAGATATGATTTCAACGAGACTCTTTATTGCCCGACCATCAACGATTACGCCCGCCTGACCACTGGCATGAATCCGTCAGCGAGAGCGGCCTTGACAGGCGAACATCGAAGGCAGTTGGTGCAGCAGTCTCCTGGGTTATCCGGCCAGTCAGACAAGGTCAAGTGGTCGAGGGAAAGCAATCCACAGGCTACCACAGGCAGTGACCGCTGCCAACACTCTGATCATCAGCAGAGCCCTATCAGTGCGAATCGCCACCATCATCCTTCCATCTTCCACTACCCCTCGAATGAAGAACCAACCACCGATGGGCTTTCAGATGGACCTCCCATGATTGGTGACAATAGCTGTAATCAGCAGACCGGGCACGCTCTCGATACGAGGCGCGGCCACAGCTCAGAGCTAGCTTGCCTTCACCTCAAGCATCGCGCCCTCTACCGCTGCGACAGCGACAACCGAAGCAGCCAACAGTACGGCAGCTCCTCATGCTGCGCGAGCCCCCTCGGGCGGCGAATGGAAGCCAGCAGCGCGTTTCTTGAGCCCATCAACCGCAGTGCTACGATGGCGGCCCCTGCAGATAACGGCATCTGGAATGAGGAGTTTGACCAGCTGCTCTACAATGCCTTGGATGCTGCACAGCCCGCTGAGCAGTGGACGTCGGCAGACAACACGTTGCCTCAGCTCGACGACCATTCTGCACAACAGCTGTCTGAAAATGAAGGAATGTTCGATATGACATTGGAGGGTTTGATCTTGAATGAGGTATGTCATCGCGCCGTAGCATTGTTGAGAACGACGTTGGGATATATTGACAGTTTGTTGAAATTCGTGTAACGTCAACGTAGATCTAGTGTGCCATTTCGTCAAGACGCCCCGCTGAAATAGTTTCATTATATCTTGTGAAGACCATGCATGGTATGAAACTCTTCCAACGGGCAAGTATTAATTGTGATGGTAATGTTCGCGCCATTTGTTTATCGCAGGACATCGCGGCGACGCCGACCACCCACACCGATTGGCATCCATTTGCTGCGGTGCAGGAGGTGCCAGCAACGGTGGCAAATGAGGCGTCGAAGCCTCCATACATTATGCAGCAGCAGGTTGGGATGGTCGCGCCTGGTATGACGCACCAGCAGCTGGAGTCTCAGGAGATGTCGGGACACTGGAACTCGTCGAACCCAACGCCAATGAGCGCGTCACAACGCGAGGCCAGCCAGCAGAAGAACCAGCAGCAGCAGCAGCAGCAGCAGAATCAGCAGCTCCTCTGCCCATCCACTGTCAACCAGGAGCAGCATTCCGCTACTGTCGGAGCCCCCATGAGTCATAGCGCTTTCGCTGCGAACCTTGGGGGCGACATTAAAAGCACCTTTTTTTACAGCCTTTTGCCCTCAAACACGGAAATCAACTTCGAGGAAGTCTGTACCCACGGTGGGCACCGCAGCGATGTAGTGTGGTCGAGGCAACCCCAATCAAACATTCATCGCGCTCATAATCGAAGTTCCAGCTCATCGTTGCCAGCCGTCGCGCAGCAGTTGCCCCACCCTGAGCCATTCATAAATCATCGGAGCGTTTCATTTGGCGACCTGACTGACGATGCCATGATCGACTCTTCACGTAACTCACAAGGTACTGCTGTTTATGCACCCACATATATGTGATAGTCTTCAAGCTTCCATACTGTCCCAGTAACTGATGCTGTCCATCCTTGCATCTCAGTTTCCCTGCCAATCCTCTGATTGTGTGATTGTGACATGCGTTTCCTATCGCAGTCCATGTTTGTCTCGCCTCAATTCAAATCAGCGCTCTCATAGAGCTTAGGAGTGCATGTGATCCTCAGACAAAGTTCGAGAACCTGCATGCCCTCTGGAAATGAGCTTTGTTGTATTGACACCAGCTGTGTCTACTTTGGCTCTGGCAACACGACATGGCAGGTCATTGGGGACCTCCCGCCCGCTTTGGTTTCATCTACTCAAGCCCCGCCAGTAAACGGCAAAGCCTTCTGAGTGGTCGGCGCAATCAGTCATCCGTGGAGCCAAACCTTGCTGGCGATCAGCCTCCAGCAGTCAGCGAAGTGTCTAAGCCTTTCACGGATACTTGCATGACCCCTGAGCGTGCAGCTAAAGTCAAGCTCTGCCTAGCATCCGCCTCTGTGAAGGTTGAGGCAGAGATACAACAGGGGGAGAGACGCCGGAAGATTTCTGCAGCTATTGCTGGCGCCATCAGGCGCACTGCCAGCGCCCCAGCCAGTAAGTTTCCTGCGTCAAAGTTCCGCGGTGTCACCCGCCACAGAGCCACCGGCCGCTACGAAGCCCACCTGTGGGACCCTGCAGCGGAGCGAGCCTGCTCTAGCACCTCCACTGGCAGAAAGCGTGGCAAACAGGTCAAAGCCGCACCTGCTCAGCATCTAACTGCTGCGCATTTGTCCTGCCGCCTGCTTCCACACACACACACACACACACACACACACACACACACACACACACACACACACACACACACACACGCGCGCGCGCGCGCAGGCACGCACTCGCAAAACATTTGAACACAAACGAACACTGTAAATCTGAATATCCCAATACGCTGATGCGGAATGGCTTTCATATCCACCGATCAGCCTGAAAAAGCAGCGAGTAGTTGCTTCTGAGCGTTGTGCTCGGCTGCCGTACATGTTCTCAGATATATTTGGGTGGCTATGTCGACAAGATTGAGGCGGCAAAGGCATACGACAAGGCGGCCCTTGCCTTCTGGGGCGACGAGGCGCGGCTTAATGTGAGCGCGTACATTTTCACGTTCCCACATTTTTACGGTCGCTGTTCACAACCTACCCATCATTGTTCGCAATGTATCATCGTACTTTTTTTCATCAGTGCCAGTGTGTTATCTTTCTGCGGCTCTTCATGGTACTATGGGTTCTTATGTTCGCGATGCTTTGAAGGAGGGCACTAGGAGGGTTATTATCTGATGCTGTGGCATGCCTTCCTGTTCCTTGGGCTTAGGCTTGTGGAATTTTTTCCTCCTTTTTCCTTTTTCCTTTGTGGCTTCCACTTCTTTTCCTTGTAAGTAAATATCCTGTAATTTAATTGCCAGTTTGCCATACTCGACTACTATTGTTGATTATTGGATTATTAATTATTGTATCGCTGTTCTCAAGAACTGCGCTTCACGAGCAAAACTCGGCCGTGCTATCGTTCCCGTAGCAAATATGTGAAGTCGGTCACATTTCAAATACCGTCGAAAACTGTCCGTGAAATATCGTGCTAAAAATCACGGCGTAAAATATTGTACGCTCGAAAGTTTTCGTGCGATGTGTTTGAAATGTGTTATCCCTCGGCCGCGTGCAGTTTCCCGACCATGATTACTCCAGAGAGGTCGCGCCCTTGGCGGGTCTCACCCGTGAGGCCGTGGTGGTGGCTCTTCGCCGTTCCAGCAGTGGCTTTTCCCGGGGCGCCTCCAAGTTCCGCGGAGTCACCAAGCACCACATGCAAGACAAATGGGAGGCGAGGATTGGCTGCACGGATGGCGGCCGGTACACGGTGGGTGAACGGCAATGCAGCACCCTACTAGTTACCTTTTACAGTTTCTGAATCACGGCACTCGTGCTTGGCAGAGTAATTCATTTGGGGCGATGTTGTTGTTGTGCGCCGCTCTTGCATGACTATTGCTGACATTGCCGCATCATTTGTTTGCAGTATCTTGGAACATTTCCAACTCAGAAAGAGGCCGCTCGTGCCTACGACCGCGCCGCCATCAAGCAGAAGGGCCCCAACGCAGTGACTAATTTCGACATCAACGATTATTAAGCCGCGAGCAGTCAATTCCCATCGCTGATATTTATTCTCCTCGTCCGGCGGTTTTGCCGAAGATGCTCTTCCGCGGCCCCCAAACAACACCTGCTGCCGGGCTGCTCCTACATTCAGCCCGCCTTACGTGTCCATTTATGGATCGATGTGGTTGGCACATCATGAACTCCTTCAACTGTAGAGTATACTACCTCAAGAACACCCTGCGTTAGCTGCATCAAGAGTGCCACCTCGATTTCATGATGGCCGTTTCAAAGCAAGAACACACTCGACTGGCATCAATTAATTTCCGAATTCTAGGTCTCATAGATACGCAGCAGATAGAATTTAAAGAAATTGAGCGGGCATGTTGATAATGGTGAATGCTCATGTATCCCTCAATCCCAACCTAGAACCGACCAGAGACTCGATTGTAGACTCACCAGCACATTGTACATGCACAAAATGTAATGTGCTGCCGTAATAGCTGTACGCTAGTGTAATTCATCCAACTGTTCTGGTCCACAAGGCCGCGTTGAATTTGGCACGGGATTTCGCTGCGCTCAGTCTACGATTGGGAATAATGCATTGCGTTTGTTGAGAACGATTGATAAGTTGTTTTCCCTCAGCTCATTTCTGTCAGCATACACGGCGCACGTAATCGAATGCCAACCAATGCATTGGTCGGATGCCGCAACCGTGAGCGGGAAGCCGATTGTATATTGCATGATGCCGAAGTGGATTGTTGAAATCTGGAAATGGCGGTGGCGGCAAGTTTATTTTACGTTGCGTGCGTCCGCCTTTGCCTCATATTGGCACATTAAATATATTTCAACATGTCGAGGTTCACAATTTGCTTCCACCGCTTTGTGCGCCTTCCGTCGAGCTTGCTAGCACGCGCGCTCGTGCTAACTAGCAATGGGCGAGCATAAATTGCAAGATTGTCTACCACTTAAGTGAATTACTGGTCGGTCTGGATGATACTTTATTGATCTTTTGCTATTTCGGTCTAACCATCGGGCCGGGTTTATTGTCACGAGTCCAGGAACTCTTCGAGAAATATTTCCTAGTGGCATGCGGACAATTTGAGTGCCTCATGTTCGCTTGGACATAATAGTGTGCGCATGCACCACACTAAACTACGCTGACGAGCAAAAACCACATATTGCTTTAACAAACACGCAAGCACCCCCCACCCACACACACGCCCACACACTTCTAATTTGGAAACCGCTCCATCCCGTAATGCAATAAAATGACCCGGGAGACAGTAATGGCAGTTGTGGTCGATTGCAGTTTGCATGAAAATATTTTCAGGTGGCTATACAAAAGAGATTGAGGCATGCAGCGAAGGCGTATATTCGCTGATATGGTGAACTGTTGTCCTCCCTAGTTTTTCCTCATTATGGCAACTGGAAATCAATTTAGGGCGAATGGAAAGACTTCCTAGCTCTACTATAGCTGGCGGGTCCAGCCATATCGCCAAAAAGCCATATCCACTTATTTGTTTTACGGTTAATATTCGCAACCCATTATATAAGCGTCAGAAATCGTATGCGATTATTGATAGCGGTATAAGCGTTGCTAGATATCGCTAAGTGATATACACTTCTCCACAATAGTCCGGGCATGCATTATGTTAAACTTAAGCTAGTCAAGAACACGCGCCCATGTCACCAGGTCAAGCACGACGACACCTAGGTACCACCCAATTGTAGTCAGGCTAGGGATCAGCCATCGACACGTCGTCGATAGCATCGTCATCACTCGCTGATGGTGCCATCGATGTGATAGTTTGCGACATCGACATCGACACGATGGCAATAGTGCTAGTATCAATGCCATCAATTATCAAAACAATTGGAAAATATTGATAATTAAAGCCCGATGTATCGACATATCGTCCCAAATATCGATACATCGGCGATAATATCGGCATAAATTGCCATCGATGTCAACATCTCAAACTATCAACACCATCAACATCGACAATCCAAGATACCAATACTATCAACATCGACGTTTCAAAAATATCACTACCATCAACATCGACCAAATTCACTTGATCCCTAGCCTTAAATTGTAGCAAAGCAGGAAAGCAAACACTTAACTGTTATTCGGTATGGGTAGACTTGAGCTTGATAAAACGGTTGTTGCTCGTGGACTTTGTCGAATCAAGCCCATAAATTCGCATAAAATTGTGGCGGTTAGCCTCTGAAAGCTAAACGCTAGCACAAATCTGTTCTAGTCTGTCTAGTTCTGTTGTTGCAAGATGGCAAATGATGTTGTCGAGAGGCAAAAGATGTTTCACTGCTGTACTTAGGCAGTAGATGTTGTAAGTGAACAAAGGAATTGTTTAAAGGTTCTGTCACCTCCCTCTACTGCATTGGGCTTAAATAGGTTTCAGCCCAGACTAGTTATGCATGCAAGCTTCGCTTACGTGTCAGGCGTTGGTGCTGCTCAACCGTCGTCATCTGTCCTCGAGACACGGCCTGCCTAGCATTGGATTTCACGACGCGGCTCCTTCTGCATTGGAGAGCTCATTCTGGCGCGTCATCTGGCTAGTTAGATTAATTATGCATATTTGTACGTACCGGGAGGTACTGGTCGTACTGTAGCATCAGCACCATTACAATATTGCAGTAGCGACGTACCCACGAGTATACGTCCATCCTGTGGAAAAGCACGAATTGGTATCCGTAACGAGTACATGTACAATGTCCTGCAATGTATTGTTGTAGGACTGTACTCGTCACACTCGTACCCTCCCCCTCTTGACAGATCAGTGAGGCCGCCGCGAGGCAGACCTCCGTGGTTCTTGGCTCCTTTACTGAAGCAGTTACCGGGACTCAGGAATGCGCGCTGGGTGAGCGTGCATGAAGTCATTGTACGCCTGAGTCTTGGCGAACTTGTGCCATTGGGGCGACTCCAAGAATTCTTGTAATTTGAAATTTGAAATTGTTCACAACATGTGCCGGCAAACTGGACCGACTGCTGTCTCTCGGGCCACTCTACTTCGCCATACAGGACTTATTAGCAAGTTGGGCCCGGGTCTCTTCGACCAGGTACACCTATCGACACACCTAGCTTCACTGTGTGTCGACGTTCCTCGGGAGTTAAAAACTGTAAGCAACCGCAGTAATTGCCACAGTCCCCCCGCCTAAGCAGTAACAGCGTAATAATTTTGTAATCAAGAAAATCAGATCTAAAAATAAATCCACTTGTCGAGAAATGCAAAACTAAACTGCTGCTCGACCTTCACGATGCTCGGCCCGCTCCCACCGAACCGGGGTGCCGACCGGCCGAGGCCGGTCGGCGTTCGGGAGGGACGACGGGCCAGCCTAATCTAGCTCCCGCGTGACTTCGGTCTTGCCGAAGATAGGAGGGGAAAGGCTGGCAAAAAACCCCTCCTCGCGCGGTCGCTCGTCGATCCCGCCGCCCCATCCCGTAAGCCCCGCCAAGGTCGCCGCCGCATCCACCGACGCGACGGTCCTCCTTGTCGAGGTCCCCCGTCACCTCCAGGGCAGGTGGGGGGGACCAAGACACATAGACATAGAAAAAATGGGCGCTCCTGCCTCCGCACCTGAATTTTCCCCGCTCATTTCCCGGTTTTTTCTCTGTCTGGTACCCGGGTACCTGTCAGGTAGTCCGGCCTGCGTCCGTACCCTCCCCCCCTCTGATGCGCGTCCACCTAGCAGACTTTGTTGAAACAGGGGCCTCCGCGCTTACCCGGGCCCCCCCGCAAGGGTCTCGTCTATCCGGTAGTGGGTATCGAGGAGGGGGGGGGGCCGGGGGGGGGTCAGGTCGCCGTAGCCGGATCCGTCGGGCCGCGGGTGCACGGAAATTAGTCAAAACCCTCCGTGCCGGGTTTTCCGGCGGCGCCGACCCGGAGGGTCGTCGTCGCCAGATCTTGTCGCTCCGTCCTTCGCGACAGGCCTCCTTGCCGCCCAAGCCTACTCCTCCCCCCTCGGGAGATGTATCCTGTCGGCGTGGCGGCTCGCTAGTGAGCGCCCTACCCTGGTGCTGCTCCCCAACTAGCTCGACGCCGGGTACGGACATTATTTTAATTTTCCAAAAAAGCCCTCCGTACAGGGCTTTCCGGCGGCGGCTGATCCAGAGGATCTCCGCCGCCTCACATAGCCGCTCCTCCGCCTGCGACCGGCCACCGGCCTGTTCCAGGTCTTGCTTCCCCCCCTGAGAAGTGTCGACCGGCACAGGGCTGGTCGGCGGCTAGCGAGCGCCCTTTCCTGGCGCTACTTCCCGGCTGGCCTCCACCAGCTCCAACACCCACCCCCCACCGCAGATCCGGCCGTACCCTCCTCGCAATCAAACGCTCCTGAAGTACAGGTCCCACCCCCTCGAGGTAGGACTGTCCTTAGTAGTATCTGTACGCGAAAAAACATATCGGACGGGCCGAGCGGGAGATCTTGGTGCCGGTATTGCACAGAAATTATTTTTTCAAAAGCCCTCTGTACAGGGCTTTCCCGACAGCTGCTGATCCCGCGGATCGAGCTGTCGGCCCTCTTAGCCCCCTACCGTGCCAAGCCTGGCACGGCTACGGGGTTTCCAGCGCCCACCACGGGGAGGTGAGGGGATGCCGACGGGCCTGCGAGCGCACCCCCCTCCGGGGCCGCCGCCGCTGCGCCGCCGGCGGGCGCCAGAATTCTTGTAACGCAATTGTTCGATGCACCTCGTTCAACCGGTGCCAGACAGGTGGAATGTCATCATCACTGAAGTGCGTCATGAAGAGCAAATATTTGCCTCGTCGCCCAGGTAGCGACTTGATGCACACAGCAGAGATGTGTGAGACGTCGAACTCCTCGTCGTCTCCTTCAGGTACAGTTACCGGGACAGCTGGTCGTAGTGGAGCGGTAGAGCAGGGTCTTAAATTGTTAACGTGGAACACATGATGTAAGCGTACTGTCGCTGGTAGTTTCAATCTGTAACTGTGTTTTCCAATCTGCTCCTCCACTGGAAAAGGGCCGAGCTGTCTGTCCCTGAGTTTCCTGTTCGGTTGTCCTCTGAGAAAAAGATTTGCTGTGACGACTGACACCTTGTCTCCCTTAGCGAAGTGTGGCGCTGTTGACGGTTCTGTACGCGCTTGCATCTCGTCCTTATGTAGTTGTAACACAGAGCGTACCAGGCTGTGCACTTCCTGTAACATTCTCAACCGTTCTGTTGCGTCTTGCGAAATTGGAATCGATGGTCGCATGCTGAAGAGCAGGTCAGGAGGCTCCTCAGGAGAAAAACCAAAGTTAGCCTCGAACGGTGTGTGCTCAATTCCGAGTGCACGCGAAGCATTGTACGCAAACTCCACTTGAGGTAGAAGTGTCGACCAGTCAGAGCCATCATAGCAACAGAAGCAACGAAGAAGCTGCTGAAATGTGATGTTCACACGTTCTGTCAGTCCGTCTGTTTCTGGGTGTCGGCTGGTAGACATATTCAGACGCGTTCCAAGGCGTCTCCAGAGTGTCTGCCAGAAAGCGCTGACAAATTTCGGGTCACGGTCACTGACCAGCACACGAGGTAGTCCATGTAAGCGGTAGACTCCCTGTAAAAACAAAGTGGCAGTTTCTTCGGCAGTAATCGACTCTGTGCATGGCAGAAAATGGGCCATTCGAGTTAGATGGTCTACTACAATCAGCACACAGTTAAAGCCATTGCTCTCAGGCAAGTGTGTCAGGTAGTCAAGACCAACTGTGTGCCACGGTCTGGGTGGAACAGGCAATGGGTAAAGAGTCGCGGCCATCTGCGGTCGAATCTTCGCTCGTCGACACACGACGCAGCGTTCACAAAAATCTTTCACATCTTGGCGGATTCGTTTCCACCAGAATCTGTCGAGTGCTTTAGCAAGAGTGCTAGCAACTCCTCTGTGACCAGCTGACGAAGTTTCGTGCAGCTCTGCGATCAATCTCAGTCGGAGCTCAGAGTTCTGTGGAATACAGAGGCGATTGAGACGCCAAAAGTACCCATCTCTGGCTTCTATCCGGCTGTCTCTTGTCCACTCACCATCGTCCCCATAAAACGAATCTTGTGAGAACCCCTCGCGAATGAGATCAGCGAACTCAGGGCTCAGCTGCAACGCGTCAACAGTCAGTAAATTTAACTGTGCGTCTTCAAACAGCAGCTGGGACTTCCGTCGTAATTCTCGATCTGACGGAACCTCGCCATCCCAAAATAAGGGTACTGTGGCCTGAGGTACGAAGTCTGGACGCCGGCTTAACGGGTCGGCTTCGTTCAGAGCTCCATTGCGATATGCAAGTGTCATCGAGCCCACAAACGGTTGCAAATCACGCAGGTATCTTGCTTGCCGCTTGTTTAGCATGTTGTTTGGTTGCCTGAGCAGATGCCGCAGTGTGTCGTGGTCCGTTACGACAAGGAACTTAGAACAGCCTTCAAGATAGCACCTCCAATGCTTGACAGCTTCGCATACGGCCAAAGCTTCTAAGTCGTACGCAGAGTAAGTGTTACCACGCTCAGCTGGATTCAGCTTACGCGCCCAGTAAGAGACTGGTTGAAGACCGCCCCCTTGGTCTTGCAACATGACTGCTGCAATCCCCACTGTTGAAGCATCTGTAGCTACGGTGAACGTCGCGTCCGAGCTGACCTCCGGAAGGATCAGGCATGGCGCGGAAATAAGCCGTAACTTGAGAGTCTCGAAGGCTTCCAAACAAGTAGGCGTCAGCGTAACCTTCTGTGGCTGGGACTTCCGCAGTAAGTCCGTCAATGGAGCCGTAAGGTCGCTAAAATGGTGTATAAATCTCGCATAGAAGTTGCAGAACTGTACGAAACTGCGAACCTCCTTCTGCGTCTTGGGCACTGGCCAGTCTGCAACGGCCTCGACTTTCTTTGTGGAAACCGAAATTTTCCCGGCTGACACAGTGTAGCCCAGATACTCCATTTCTTGCAATCCGTAAAAGCATTTTTTTAAGGCGTAATTTCAGCCCTTCCTCCTTGAATCGCTGTAGCACTAGACGTAGGTGCTCCAGGTGTTCCTCCAGAGTTCGACTGTAAATACAGACGTCATCGAGGTAGACTGTCACGAACTTATGTAAAAAGTCGCGAAGAATGTCGTTCATCATCCTCTGAAATGTAGCTGGTGCATTGCACAGTCCAAACGGCATGGCGACCCATTCCATTAAGCCATCAGGGGTCTGAAAAGCCGTCTTGTGAACGTCCTGATCACGCACTCGAACTTGCCAGAATCCAGAAGCGAGGTCGAGGTGTGTGTAAAAATTCGCGTCCTTAAGTTCGTCCAGTGTGTCATCCACTCTCGGAAATGGGTAGGCGTCCTTACGCGTAACCTCGTTAAGGCCACGGTAGTCAATGCACAGACGTAGTGAGCCATCTGCTTTCCGCACAAAAAGAATTGGCGAGCCGAATTCACTGTAGCTGGGACGTATCAAACCAGCTTCCACTGCGTCTTTGAGCTGTCGATTAAGCTCAGCGCGCTCTGCGGGTGACAGTCGGTTCAGACGTTGACGTCGCATTGGGCCAGTTGTTTCAATGGGATGATCCCACTGTCGGCTTACAGGTGGAGAGTCAACAGGTTGCAATAACTCCGGGAAGTCTTCAAAAAGTAACGACCGGAAGTTGTCACGTTGTCCTGCAGTTAGTTCCTCTCCAGTGTGGAAATCTGTCTGTTGTTCACCTGCTGACGTAAGTTCGATGACGTAAAAATCAGCATGACGTCCTCTGCTGCGGCGCGTCTTGCGCATGAGCTTCTGAACTTTCGTAGATGACAGCAACAAACTCTCAGGGCGTCGTTCCTCGAGTGTAGTCTCCACAGCTGTACCGTCCATCAGTGTAAAAATTCTGGTTGTACCAAACTGTAAAGAGGCCTGTTCGTCATCAAGCCATGGTAAACCCAAGATTAAATCAGCTGTGCGTATCACATTCAACCATGACCCCATCAACCCCGACCTCGACATGCTCCCTACCGGTAAATTCGCTATCCACGCACACCCATCACTCCACGACACCACCATACTCTGCACTCCCGACGGCCGCGCGGTCACCACCCTTAACGGCCCCCGCGTCCGCCACCTCTACCAACTCTTTCGCCCCGACCTCTCGCAGCATACGTTCGAAGAGGAGGTCTATCACCTCCTCACCCGTCTAGGTTCCCGCTCAGAAATCCACTCACCCACACCCGCCACCACCACCCGAAATAGATGGGCCACTAGAGAAGACCTCCTCACAGCCCTCCGTCACACATTCCGCATCCAGACAGAACTCTACTCCGACCCCCTCAATAAATCCCTTCACTCCCACACATACCACTCCCTCTATCCCGAAGATATAGTCTTCTCATCCAGCGGTAGCAATGCCCCGCACACCTGGCATGGCACCAGCATAGCCAACCCCGAATACGACCACGAATGCATGAGACGAGCCATGGAACACGCAATCACCAGCGCACACCTCACAGCCCCTCACACACCCAGCGCTACCATCCTCATCCTCCCCCGATGGGAACACACACCCTACCGCCACTCCAAATACATCAACTCCCCATACACCCACCACCTCTACACCCTCCCCAATGACGCAAACACATTCCTACCCCCCGACCAACACACTGGCAACCCCACCCCCACCCCATTCGGCACACGATGGATGGTCGACATATACCTCGTCGCCAACCCCCTCGCACTCTCCACCCTCCCATCACCCACAGCCATGACCGCACTTCACAACACTCTCGAATCTATCTACGACACTCACCTCCCCAACCCCATCATCACCCCCCCTCCTCCACACCTCATTGTCACCTACTCACCCCACTCAGCAGGTATATACCACCGCCCCCCAAACCCAACTCACCCCCTCACATACCCCCTCCCAGACCGCGTACATCTAACGTACCCCCCCACCAGAGGCACCCTTGCTTGGAACTGGCAGGACTTTGTATACACAGACGGCTCGAAAAAAGGCAGCTCGACCCCCCTCGGAGCAGCAGCTACCCACCCCGCCTCGGACACCAAAGTCAAAATCCTGGTGACCTCTACCCCTCCCTCCCATACAATAAATCGGGCTGAATTAGCTGGCATAGATGTAGGCCTCCAATTTGGCCGCACCCACCTCCTCACAGACAGTGCGTGCTCCCTCCGCCTCATACAAGGCTACTTAAACTGCCCTTCCGCTTACCGCCACAACATTCATCGCGACACCCTCTCATCTATCACACACACCCTTAAAACCCGCTGCGAAGCAGGCATCCGTACACACCTCGGCAAAATCAAAGCCCACAACCATTCCCTAGGCAACGACCTCGCAGACACACTCGCAAACCAAGTCGCGGATGGTCACCCACCCGACACTTTATACACCACAGGTTCTGAAGTCACAATAGGCCACTGGACATGGCCATACACCCTCCTCCCACAAACCCTAGGGGACCCCATACCCTACAGATACACCAACCTCAAATCCGACGCACACACCTACAGCACAAAACACACACACACTCCTCTCTCGCAAACAACCAAACACGGAGCCCTCCTCGCCCGCGCCGCGAAGGACGGCGCCGATTTTTCTTACCACAAAAAACACTCAACCCTCACAAATATCCAGTTCACACACAAACAAGAATTCATGTGGGGCGTCCACAACACCCGCCTACTTACTCACAACCCCACCCTGCGCTGCCCCCTATGTGGTCAATTCACCAGCAACGGCCACATGGCCGGTAACTGCCCCTCTATGTCTGGTCTAAGACAGGACCGACACAACAGCGCTCTGCAACTCCTACTCTCCCTACTGGAACGCCACAACGGAGGACGTTGGGAAACCATCACCGCAGACTTCGGTAACAAACCCATAAAATCGTTTGCTTCCCCCACCCCTGCCCTCACTCCACTTGACTGCCACCCACCTCACCCCACCCACATGCCCACCCGACTTGTTGCTGCTGACGAAGGTCTCTCGCCTGACTCCCTCACCTCATGCCCCGCCGTCCTCCCCCCTGAGATTCTCCCCCCCCTGCTTCGTCCCCCTGCACACAAACCTGACTTCATCCGCATCCTCGAACCCCGATTCGTTGGTCACTCCAACGGTCGCCGTCGCTACGCGTCCATAAAAAAGATTCAGATAGGGGAATGGAAGTACTGCACAGACAACAACCTCTCCCACACAGCCGACCTCATACGTGACAAATACACACCCCTTGCGAACGCCATCAGAAACCACTGGCCAGGCACAGTGGTCGACATCCTCCCCATAGTCATGAGCCGCACAGGTACACCGCACTCCTCCACCATCACGAGTCTCACCTCCCTTCTCACCGCCCGCACCGACCCTCCAGATAAACTCGTCTCCAAAGCACATCTCGACACATCTCGCATTCTTGCACAACTCCATACGCATACTGTCCAATGGCTGCATCACCTCCTACGCATATACCGCATCAAGTCCCGCACGACCTCCCGCCGCGCATCCGCACATTGCCCCCTCGCACGACCCTGAATGCACACAACCTTCGCCTCTAATTGCACCCTCCCCGGGGGGGAGTAAAACCCCCGAACACCCTTGGAGAGGTTGGATTAGGTGGTTAACGGTCTAGCCCTGACTTGTAAGTTCCCTGTATGGCATAGTTGGGAGGGCCCAGAGACAGCAGCCGACGCATCCGGCTTTTGGTGAAAAACCGGCGCATACGGTACATGTTGTAAACAATTTCAATTTCAATTTCAATTTCAGCTGTGCGTAAATCACGTAGAACGTAAAAAGTCCTGTGAAATTCGTGTCGAGCCAACTCAAAAGTGACGTCACAAACTGTAGTAGAAGTCACTCGTTGTCCGTTAGCGAGTCGAACTGGAGTCTTACTTGCAGACTTTCGAGTCTGTAAAGCAAAGCGTCGTACAAAGTCCTCTGACACAAAGTCAAGCGTCGCTGCGCAGTCCACTAATCCAGAAATGTGGTGTCCGCCTTCAGGAGTTTTCACAGTCAGCTCAGTTCGAATTAACGGGCGAGCTTCCGTGAGGTCAGTCAGTAGTGCTGTAGCTGGCGAAGAAAATTGTTGCAGCGTAGCGATGGACTGTTCCGAGTCGTCTGTTGGTACTGGTACCGTGTCGGGTTGATCAAGTGCTGTAGGTTTTGAAGAGTCGTTTAACGCACAATCTGCGTCGACTAACCACAGTTGCACATGCCAAGGGGCTGGAGCAACCACTTCCTGTTGCACTGGGTTCTCCAAAGACTGACGTGTAAAAAGCTGTGTCCTTGCTGGGAATTCTTGATAAAGTTTCCAGTGCTTAGTCACCTGAGTAAATTTCGCCCACTTCGGTAGTACAAATACAGCCATCGTAGATGTCGGAGATGTTCGACGACAATCCTCAAAATGCTGCGCTATCTGCTCAGCTAACTCCCAGGGTGGGTTGATGAACACCCGTTCTCCTGTTAAGTCTCTGTCTAGAATCGAGTCACTCGGCGAACAGTGAGGTAAGCCACCGTGCGAGTTTAGACCTTCATCATCAGCACATCCCTCCAACGTAAAGTTGAATCGTGTATGCATCCCTCGTCCATGTGTCGCTTGCGCTCCTCAGCTGTCATCGCATTTGCAAGCGAATTAAAATCTTCACGACCTGATGTCTGACCACGTCCACCATTGTTGCCACCTCCACGTCCACGTCCGCGGCCACGTCCTCGGCCACCTTTGTTACGTTTCCAGACGTTAGAGGCTTCCTCGAGAGGGTCATCAAGGTTGCGCTTGCGTGTAGGCTGGGCGGAAGGTCCAGCAGCAGACCTCGCATTGCCTAGTTCCGGCGAATCTGTCACGACGTTATTCAAAAAGTTTTGCAGCTCCACTAGCGTAGTCTGGTATCCTAGTTGAGCTCGGTGTGACTTAGCCAGTTTCTTGAGTGCGTCGTTCGCTAGGCCATTAATGAAGCGTACACACTGCACCTCAGCTGTCAGGTTTTGACGAGATCGACGTAAGTAGTCGTTGTACTGTTTAGTGTAGACCGCGTAACTCATTGTGTTGTTCTGCGTAAAGTTCATCAAAGCGTTAATTGCGTCGTCCTGAATGTTCGGAAGAAACGTCGACTTGCGTAACTCCTCAACAAGCTCGTTGTACGTAGATGGAATTGGAGGCTGATTTTTCCGGTTCAACCACCACCCACCAAGGTGTCCAGAAAACTGTGAAGTAACCCAGAACACTGCATTGTACGTGTCGGCCGCAATTCCAAGCATTATAAAACGCTGAGGCTGTGCTTCAAGCCAATCCTCCAGTACATTAGGCACTCGACCATCTTGGTATGGTGAAGTAATAGCTGCCTTACGCTGAGTCTCCGTGAGAGTCACAGATAGTCCAGCAAAGTTGTGGGTAGGCATCGGCATTCCCACTCGTAAATCTGTAGGTCCTACTCCAGTCAGTCGGTTGATGTGTCCAACAGTCAGCAGCCAGACAGAACCAGAGTCGACCGTCGTAAACCGGGGGTACATGTGGAACTGTCTCGGGATAGACGTGTCGTCTTGCATGACTGGAACATGTTGTGTCATTGCTCGATAAAAAGATTCCCACTGAGCCACGTAACCGAAGTGAAGTAATTCACTCTTGTGCTTCTTAGCACGAAGTAACCCAGTCTGTGCAGGCGTAAGTGTCAGACCGTCAATGTTGATGGATTCCGGGACGACGTAAGTGCCATCCGGATTAACTGTCGACTGTTCCAAAACAGCCTGTTCGACCTGAGCAGGTGTACGTAAGCTGTTCATAGCAAACAGGACAGGAATAGATGCCGAGTACACGTAAACAAGCTGTCGTCCTTGAGGTAGTGTAACGTTAACAGGTTCACCACTCAACAGCGTCAAATCATCCGATGTCAGAACAAGACCGGTCTCCTCGTGTAACTCGCGAATAGCAGCGTCGACAGGCTCTTCGTTAGGTAAGACAGAGCCAGCTGGGAACCAAGTTTTACCAGAACGAGGCTCACGCTGAAACACCAACTTCAAATCCGACGATTTAGTTCCTCCGACGTGAATTACTAAAACCACGTAATGTCCAGCTCCAAGAGAAGCCATCTCAATTCAAGCAAACAACGTCGAGCAGATCAACGAGCAACGAAAGCGTGAGTCGACCAAAGAGCTCCGAAACCAGTGTGGCGGTTAGCCTCTGAAAGCTAAACGCTAGCACAAATCTGTTCTAGTCTGTCTAGTTCTGTTGTTGCAAGATGGCAAATGATGTTGTCGAGAGGCAAAAGATGTTTCACTGCTGTACTTAGGCAGTAGATGTTGTAAGTGAACAAAGGAATTGTTTAAAGGTTCTGTCACCTCCCTCTACTGCACTGGGCTTAAATAGGTTTCAGCCCAGACTAGTTATGCCTGCAAGCTTCGCTTACGTGTCAGGCGTTGGTGCTGCTCAACCGTCGTTATCTGTCCTCGAGACACGGCCTGCCTAGCATTGGATTTCACGACGCGGCTCCTTCTGCATTGGAGAGCTCATTCTGGCGCGTCATCTGGCTAGTTAGATTAATTATGCATATATGTACGTACCGGGAGGTACTGGTCGTACTGTAGCATCAGCACCATTACAATATTGCAGTAGCGACGTACCCACGAGTATACGTCCATCCTGTGGAAAAGCACGAATTGGTATCCGTAACGAGTACCTGTACAATGTCCTGCAATGTAGCCACACTCGGGCAGTACTTATACGCTCGTATCTAGCTGCATATTGCTAAGTGAGGGGGTAAAAGCACTATCTTTTTTTATCTCTTGGAGGGTTTTCCTTGGAGGCGGGGCTGCCGTGTTCGATGCGCGGGGTTTGGTTTGCGGGTGTGTAAATGGAGCATGGAAGTTCACGCCGCGGGCACGGGTGATGTATTTGGAGAGCGAGCGAGTGAAAACCCATATGGTTCATGGTTGGATAAACAATGCACGCTATAAATGGGCGAGGGCGACTGGCTTTGGCGAGGGGCGATGTCCAACTCGGTTGTTTGGGACGCATCACGTTGACGGTTGTGTTTGAAGTGCTTGGGTATGTGCTTGTGCCAGCCACAACCGCCCCACGTTCGGCACGCGTCGGAAGTTGGGCATGCAAAATTAGTAGGAATGAAGAATTGGTAAACAAATATCGACCAACCCCGCACAATTCGCCTCACAATAAGGTGAGCCGAATTCGACGGGTGTTGCTTGGCACTGCGGCCCGGCTTTCCCGGAATATGCTAGGAAATTGAATAGTTCACATAAAATCAATTTGTGGGAGTCAAACCCCGTGAGTAGGTGCGTTGGTTGCGCATTGCAAGGGCGCGTCCAACGTTATCTGTTTCAAAAGTCTTTAGCTCATTTGAGTAAGTAATGGTTGTTTGAACATTGTGGCCGAACGCGGCTTGCCCTTGGGTTGTGCGCGATACGGTGGTAAGCCTACATACGCAATTTCGTGCGTTTCCCCCACAACAGCATGCCCATCACCTCCCGCCCCCTCCGTCGCCTATGAATCATATTTCCCCGACCGTCGCGCAATTATTCATATTGCGGCGCTTTGAGCCCGTTACTAGTCTTTTCGTCTAACCGGCACGGCACATGTTTAAGAGGTATTGCACGGGTGCGGGCGCGGTAACCCCAAGTACGCGAGCCCGGTAGTGCTTGAATTCGCCCCCCGTATTTGTCGGCTCGATCAATTTGGGGCGTCAAAGCATTGCCTAGGACTTCATGATATTTTTCAATATCATCGACGCATGATTACATTTTTCGCATGCGGGGGTATGAAATCTTCTTTGAACTTTTTTGGAGGAGTGAATATACCGCTACCGATTTACATGGCGCTCTAGTCTGACTAAAATATATCGCCTTGCTATCCTCACTTCTAGCTTTGTGCACAATGTAGTGCTTTCCCTTTGCCGTGCTCTGGATTCCGTGATCCCCTTGCTATCCTCACTGTCGCTGCGATTGAACATCCGACGGGTGCTGCTTCCTATTTAAGGATTAGCAGATGCTTTTATTGTTTCAAACCGTAACAAATCCGTGAAGTATTTCCAATGTACCACAAAGAAACCGTTAAACTGTGAAAAATAATCATTATTACAAGAAAAGGCAGTGGAAACCACCAAGCAAAAAGCTAAATTGTGAAAACGATTTTATGCACACAGATTATTACTAAATTTAACAGTACAGCGTAAAATATTGCTTTGGTATGTTTCCGTGTAGTATCTATATCACTCCGAAAATCGATCGTAAAATGAGATCGCATACCTGTACAGTTTCCAGACCACATATCACTGGTAGTACGGGCCCTTAACTTGTTGAGGTGATACGGGCGAAGGTCCCCGTTGTTACGGATACTAGCACCCTAGGAGCCCCTTTGGCGATATGGACTTCACGATGACGGCTCGCCCTCCGCCATCTCACAATGAGAGTTATGTTCATTCTTGGCTACAAAACACCGTGAAGGCTCATCAACTCCTATTGGACAATATCGTTTGCTTTGCTATCTCGGATTTCGGGGGAGCGCATGCGGCTTTTCTCTTGATGATCAAGTGTGCGGTACGCCGCTATGGGTTTTTGCTTCGCACCCTCCCACCTTACATATGCATGCCGTACCTTGCTAATGCAGATAGGGCCGATCGTTATGCATTTTCCCGAATCTTTGGCGTTTCTCACGAGGTACAAACACTCGATCAACTAAATTGTGCAAAGCGCCAGCTTTCCCTGCCCGCGGAATTTGGGGAGCTTAATGTACCGTCCCTCGAGGTCGACACTAAACATGTTGACTATGCTTCATTCATCGCCAACCCGATTTTGATTACGAGTCCGAGTCGCGAGGTCCTATGTACGGTCTTATCCGGCATGAACTATTTCATGTTGCTACTTCAACTTTACCGTGGGCGGTCCAATTGCGCAATTCGTATGATACGATCTCCAATAATATGGGTGGGTTTTCGGAATCGGATCTCGCGGTGTTGATTAACACACTAAATCAAGACCTTTCCGAATATGATGGGCCCGATGTCGAGTTGGTGGTATCTCCGGCTAACAATAATAAGGTGGCGCCCGCTACCCAATTGACTTGCCAACAATTTCCGACTCCCGATGCTCTCACTCGCCAAGGAGATTATGGGGGGCCACATTCAACGGGGAATTTTGCGCATTATTTGTGCCCGGGCCTACCTTGACCTCTTGGCGTTTTGCACACCTTCCCCGCAAAACTATATGAGGGTGATTTCGGGTACGAGTCAAGGGGCTTTGACTCTCTCTTTTGCTTCCCATGAGTCGAGTTTCAAGGTGCTATCCGATTGCTATACAATGGCAGCGGTGTTGGGCCTCACTACAGAGCGGGCCTCTCATGCTCGGAAGTGCCCACGGTGCAATGAGCCTCCTCCCCCCCTAGTCTCGTGGGTCTTTTTCTTCGTCAACGGTATCATGCACCTCTTTGTCGGGTGAGCGTTCCACAACCGCGATGCTAATGGACCACATCCCCGGTGCTTGTGATGGTGGTACGTCATTCAAATGCACGATCGGATTGTCTACGTGCATGAAGAGTTCATGGTGTTGATATAGGGGCTACTAAGGGCCGGGACTTGCGGTTGGAGGTCTGCCGTATTCGGTCGGGAGCTTCTCGAGATCGACTTGGGAATTCGGTATGGTTACGCTTTAGGGCTCCACACCGTCATCTTGATGAGACGGTCACAAGTGCTCGCACGAACACCAATGCTCCTCATATTGGTGCTCGTCTCCCACTCCCGGGCAGTTTGGCATTGGGAGTTCAGCATGGCAACCTCGATGCGGACCTCCGCACTTCCACTTTGCTTGGTACGCCTTCGGTTTAGTCGATCCATGATTATTACCCCTTCGCTATGCATGATGGGGACCGGTTGGCGCCTATGGCGGCCGAGTTGGTTGATCGCCTAGCTATTTTGGTAGCATTTCATCGCTTCCATGGCATGGGTGTTGCGGACGCTTGTTCATTGCGTTCTAACGGTTATGTCCGCATGCATCATTTCGTTCGTCGATCTACCTTTGTTTCCTTTCGACGTTTTTGGGGGAATGTGCAGCGAGAATTCATGCAACGTCTTTCACAACTCTTCATGGTACTTTGGGATCCTATCTTCGCGACGCTCTGCATGAGGGCAGTGATAGTGTTGTGGCATGCCTGCATTTTCCTCGGGCTTAGGCATGTGGGGTTTTTTCCTCCTTGCTCCTTTTTGCTTGGTGGTTTCCACTGCCTTTTCTTGTAACAACAAAATGCATATATCACGTCTAGTTGAAAGAGGTCGCCGACCCTTAATAATGGGCCTTGCCCACAGACCGCGATGCTACAACGGCGGTTCTCCCGGGGCATTTTCAAGCTCGGTAGTGGTGTAGTCAAGTGGGAGGCCCCACTTCAAAGAAATGGGAGGCCAAGATTGGCTTGGCTGATCGTAGGTGATGAATACCGTGTATGTATGAAATATACCTGCCACACCTTTTCAAAATCCCAACATTTACGGTTTAATTCTTGACATACTTCAAGAAGTAAAATATGTTTGATAAAATGATGTTGATGAGTACCGCTCTCGTGGCAACTACCAACATGATGCCGATATTGAGACGCGCTATCATTGTTTTGGACTATTTTCAACCCAATTCGAGAAGGCCGCTTGTGCTTTGGATATAACGCTTTTGTCACAAAAACAAGGCCTTCATCCAACGCAGCAACATATTTCGCCACCAGTGAGTATCATAAGCCGCGAGCACTTCATTAATCGCTACGCCTCGCCGCCGGTGGTCACCCCCTCCGTCTCGCGATTCTAGTAGCGCTGCTCTTGCGTAGTTATCGGCAAGTTGATTGGGTACGAAATGATACTAGGTTGCGGAACAAAGCATACGTTCCAAAAGTGCGTTTAAGGGACTGTGACTCGTATCGCCACCACTTGGCCCCAAAAATCACCCTCAATTGTCCCAAGTCAAGAGCACCCTCAACATGCGTATCACTAATACCCTACGATATCTCTAGATGACTCATGGAGAGCTGTCAAGAAAATACCTCATTCAACTCACATGACGCCTTTTGATTATATTGCCAGTGAACTTCAACTCGAAGCAAATAGAGCAGTTAGTTGCATCATCATGGTTGATGCTATCTCATGTCTCCGTCAATCGCAGGTGAGAACATTCAAGAATAATATTATAGTGTACATATTCGCCAAAAAGAAAGCTATACCATTCTGACAATCAAAACAATCTTCGAATTTGCCGCAGCAATTGATGTGATAAAGTCGTGTAATTTGCCCATTCTAATTCAGGCTGGGATGGGCCACCATTCGTATATGCATAAAGCGCATTCCCTCGGTTACGGGGAAAGCACGGCGAATCGGAGTGGGAGATTTTCATCAGGGCTTGGACTTCCATGAGAGTCACGTAAAAGGGTCATGGTCATCGCACTATTCTACTATGGGCGACATGGATTGTGGCAAGCACTTGACAAGCGCCGCCCATGCAATGACCTGCACCGTTAGTAATGAGGGAGGAGACTACTCGCAGGTCGCCGCGGCATTGCGCACCCAAGGTTCACATAAAACGGCTCTTGGCGATACAACGATTTCACGAGTCGGCAGCAGCCCCGAAGTTTTATGAGAACCTCCTTTCTCATGATGACCATGCACGCGACTCCCCATCTATATGTTTCACGCAGCTTACATACGTGGCTGCCAATATGAGCCTCATGCCTGCGCAATGCGGGAGTGCGTCCACTTACACTCTTCCCATAAAGTCAGTTACTACAGACACGCATTCAATTACCCACCACGCACTGCCGCAATGGCCATCATATTCCGCAATGGGGGATAGAACTATTATGAGGTGCGAACAACACATACGGCGAGTGCTCCACTCACATGGACACATCTATTGCCACGTCCCAGTTATTGTGGGCACACACGTCGGATTTCCGGCGGCAGATTTTTTGTGGCCCGAAAATCCGTGCATGTGCACGTTATGTATGTCATTACTATTATGTGTAGCTCAGAAGATCATTTTATCGCGAGAAGCAAGGAAAGTACTCGACACATGGTTTTCAGCACACCTACACAATTGCAGTAGTAGTATCCGCCCGAGTGTGTTGCGCCCGGCCGCCAAGAGAGCAGCGCCACCAAGAATGGGTTGTCGGGCGTACTTGTTCTCTTGCAACGTTCCCGAACATGCAGCAAATAAGCACCGGCAGGGGGCTATTGGGCAAAAGGGGCGGCCGACCCGCGCTCCAAAGCACCCTAGAGCGCGGGTCGGTGGCCTTTGGAGCTCGCGCATCGCCAGGAGCGAGATATGGGGGAAGCTCTCAAAGTACTAACCAAGCGCGGGCTTTAATTTGCGTACGGCAAATGGCACTGCACCATGCCATCATGAGGCGTGAAATGGGCAACGCCGTGAATAGAAGAAATATAGTGCGCTTTGTTGTTGGGTGTATTGGTGAAGCGAATGTGCGGGTACCACTTGTCAACGGGTTGCTAGCCCCGCGCGAGTGTGGCCGATTTTGAAACCCTAAAAACTTCAGTGGGCTATACGAGGGCCTATGTGACGTCAGACAACGGAATGTATGCGAAAACTGGCCGATAGACATAAATCAAGTTGAACCATAATATTTACTTGGGGGAAGGGCTTCCACTTGCAACTCTGCTTGCCTCAATCGGACACAACACGGCAAAGCACTGTTTTTAAGTCTCCGTAGTTTTGTTTTCTTAGCCCCTGGGCCACCCACGTCAAGCATCGCAACGGCACATGTCATCCCCGCCACGTGCTCCCAAGTTGCTGGACAACAAGCCGGGACCACAAAATGGCATGTTGTGTCGCCGAATTCGGAAAGCCAAAGTGCGGAAAATCCAAGTTCCGGGGCACCAGAATCAGGGTATGCATCAAAATCGAGGCTGGGCTGCAAACCCTAACGCGTCGGATCGCAGCCACGACGGCCCCATTTGCGTCTCGTCCCCGTTCCCCCCACTGCATCGTCACCACAAATTTCGGTCCACCCTTTCAACCCTGAAAATATTATATGCAAAACAGCCGCCCTCCGCGAAGAGCCCTACTTCACTACTAACGGACTTTATGGGAAGAGTGTAGACTCGCATCACCAAAAAATTCATAGGTGAAGGGATCTGTCTTCGCCCCGTCCATCTGCACCTTTGATCTGTTTAACCGGAAATAGAACCACTAATTCCGCCCTTTTGTCCTTACGCCAGATTTTAAGCATTCAGTACTTCCAAGGATTAGCACACCATCCAACCGCACAGGTCAGCAGTTGGCTACCAGCGTTGATTCAAACAGATTACACATCAACCACCAGGTAAAAATATCACGAACCTATACTCCAAACCTAAGTTCCACGGGGTCAGGCCAGCTGTTGGAATTGTGCTTGAGACAGTTAGCGCTTGTACCGTCACAAACCCTTCGATTACGCATACACCACATTCACCAACGGCACAGCACCCTCCCAAAAACATCAGAATTCTGGTGGTGGTGGGGCGAGGACATAATTGAGGAGTATAATGGCGGCATTTGTGACCGACCTGCCTGCCTGAGATGGATACCGACGCAAATGGGGCGGCAGCTCATCCGCCCGGTTCAACTGACGACCATAGCACCCGGTTCTTTCAATTGAATCGCAAGATTATGAGAGAATGCAACGGAAATCGGCAACTTTGCTATCAGCGGGGCTGGCTTTCGTCACTACAAAAAATCTCGAGCAACAAGCTATCGTATATGCGGACTGATAGATCGTCACATTAAACGGACCGCGTCGGCCAACCACCATCCAGTAGCAAGACAAAAGCGCGGCACATGACATAATCCTGGCTGAAAGCTTCAGCAAACTCAGTCCAAACTCTCCTTAAAAGGTAATGTTTCATCGCTTGCCCTTGGCAAGTGGCAGTTCAAACCTTCTGCACGTACTCAGGAGAGCTCAGTAGTGCTGGTGCTGGGGATCCACGCGGGAGTGCTTTCGTCCAGCATGCTCCCCATCCCCCAGCCTCCAAGCGGGTAGCTCTGCCCCATGGGGTAGCCATCACTCCCGTAGTGGCCCATGTCCAGGTATCCCGCCCCCTCCTCGCCCTGCTGCCCGGTAGAGCCACCATGCATACCGCTGTAGTTGCCATACGCAGTCCCCGGGAAGGGCTGCATGCTGTTATTCATGCTCATTCCCATCCCCAGATTGTTGCCTGGCTGTGCCATGCCTGGGTCCCCATACCCTTTGTACCACCCTCCACTCTGCACGTTGCCTTGGCCTTGCATGCCACCCCAGTTGGATGGGTCGAAGCGCATCTAGACAAACCCCCCAGTCATGTAATGATTGATCAGTCCAAACAGACACAGTTTCACTCAAAATGTGGACATAAAACAGGATCAGTGGCAAGAATGAGCAAAGTATCACATACCTGCTGCTGCTGCATCATGTAGTGCTGTTGCTGCATGAGCATCTGTTGCTGCATCATCATTTGCTGCTGCTGCTGATACTCCTGCTGGCTAAGCAGCTGAGAAGGATCCGCAGGATCCAGCGCCGCATTTGCTACCATCTCCCCACTCAGCATGGCATGGTAAGGGGCGACCTGGTTCCCGATAGGAGCAGCCCCCTGGTCGACAGCCTGAGCTCCAACTACCCCCTGGACATCCACAGCATTTTCTCTGCTCTGTTGCTCACTTCCTGCAGTTGCAGCCGCGCGGTAGGACCGCGTCTGCGGTGGCGGTTCCTGGGCATGAGTGCTACATTCAATGTATCGGCTCCCAAGCTTGGCGTGGTTCCGCGCATCCTTAGCACGAGACGCCTCGTCGCTGTTGTCAAATTGGACGTATGCCACACCGGTTCCCACATTGTTGCCACCTTGGTCCACCTGGGTCAGGAGCTGCACACCACCACTGGCAAGGCTGAAGCCCTGGAAGAAGTCAGTGATTTCGTCCACGCCTGCCGAGTATGGCAGACCCCGAAGCTTAAGGGTGGTCCCATCCACTTGGCTGGCAGGGCCTGAAGTGGGGACAGGGGGAGGAGGTTGCCCCCCCCGGCCACCTGCGGCCCCCGCAGAACCTGTAAAACTCGCAGTGCTCCCACTCCCGTTGCCGGCCTTGTTGCGCTTGCGTTCCGCCTGCATCATGTTATAGCTGTTCTGCTGCATCGCCTGAACCATGTCTACCTTGTTAACTTTGAAAAGCTCGATGTAGCGATCTCCAATACTATTCTTGTGGCGCTTCAGTGCCTCCTTCTGAGCCTCCTCAGTAGGAAGCTCCACATATGCCTCGCCAGTGGGGCGCCCATCCCGAGTGCAAGTGAAAACTACACCCTCCGCTCCACGAGAAATCCCTATCCCCTCAAAAAATTGAACTACATCGTCCACCGTTGCCGTGTACGGCAGCCCACGCATGCGGACAACGTAGCCCTTTACCTTCCCAGAGACCCCCAGCGCCTTCAGGTGAGCCATGTCCGACTCCAGAGCCTCGAAAATCCTGGCACATGGTCGATAAGTGCGTTGTCAGACACGGCAGCGGCGCGAGTGTCAATACGGAAAAGGGATGGACAAATGTGGAAGACCTTCCAAACCCAGAAAGCACACAATGTGGGCAGACATACTCGATGTAGCGGTGCCCCATGTTTTGCTTGTTCTTTGCCTCGAGAGCCGCTGCTGCGATTTCCTCGCTCTCAAACTGAGCATAGGCCTCACCGGTTGCGCGGCCTGCAGGGATACCCGCCACGCAGCACGCCAACACGTCAAAACGCAGGGCCCAAAGGGCCGTTCAGTAGAATTAACAGTGAAGATTAATTGCTGCATTGGTATCAGATATGGAAGTTTCGTGGCACTGGTAAGCGGTAGGGGAAAAACACACAGTTGAGTGGGTACTTGCAACATAAAACGAAATTTGGGAAGGTCAACAAAAAAAGTAGCAGCCAGGCTCTCCACTTTATTCATGACTATGAGAGAGACAATCACAGCAAAGGCAACTAGGACTATGTTTGGTAGATCAAAAATGACGTTACAGAAAGGGAAACAGGGCGGCGGGGAAACTGATATGCGAGTAAGTTGCCTGTTTGGTTATAGAAAGAGCAGAAGTAGGACTTGTATTGTTGGCGTGCACTGCGAAGTGGCATTGCAAGTATCTTTGAGAGAACCAGGATGGCAGACATAAGTGAGATCGATCGAACCATTTCGCTTGCACAGGTGGACGTTGAGGCAGGCGAAGCCGGTAAAAAACTGGCGCACGTCATCCTCGGACGCCTGAAACGGCAGCCCTCGCAGTCGAACCACCGTGCTCCCGCCCCCTTCTCCCGCAGACCTCGGCGGCCCTCCACCGCGGGTGACACCCACCCCACTACTACCACTGCCGCTACTGCGGCTACCGCGTGCCCTCCCCAGTGTGCCTGCCGTTAGCCGCCGCGCCAATGCGCAGCAGCAGTAGTGAAATAGGGGTGAAGCGCGCTGAGAGCGCTTGTATGTCCAGAAGATACCGCGGTAGGCAGTCCGCTTTCAGCACAGTCCCGTTGCGCTGGGAAGCACAGGCAACGCGGGCCCACCCTCACCCCGCGTCCCACTGTATGAGAGAGTCCGCCTTGGCTGGCGGTGTCCGACTCAAGCAGTAGGAAGAGACAGGCAAGAGCTCGTCCTGTATTCAATGCGCGACTCAGCACCCCATCACGGTGCCCCCCTTCAGAGTAGTAAGGGCGTATTTCGGCGAGGGGGGCGAGACGTACCTGTACAACTACGATGATTAATCGATGATCAACTTCTATCTGTGTATATGGAAAAGATTACAAGAAGAACAACATGAGCACAGACAGAAGAAAAGAGAGGGAAAACAAAAGGGCAAGAGTGACAAGAGGATCACGGAATCCAAAGCACGGCAAAAGGAAACACTACATTGTGCACAAACTTCGCAGATTAAACCAAGGAAACTCTTAGGCAACGCCGAGAATGCAACATGTGGAGGCGACAAGCGGCGGGGAAGCACGGGGACGCTTGAGGCCCATGGCGCGGGTGAAGAGCGCCGTGGCAAGAGAAGGCATTTCATCCGAGGAAGAAGAGGCCTCCGTACCATCTACGGCGGCGGACAAAGCGCGCAAGACGTTGTCCGCGTGAGCATCATGGACGGCGAGAGAGACCTTTCGGCGCTAGAAGGCCAACAACTTGCCCACAACCATCCCTTTAGAGGCGGTTGCCTGATTGGCCAGCTCCGTCAAGAAAGCCGTGGCGTGGCCGCCGAGAGTACCAAATTCCGTGAATGAAAAGGGAATGAAGCGGATGTCGGGGCGACTCCTCACCCCCTCCGATTACTTATCGGACTTGGTCTTCTCAGGACGGCGTAGAGCGACTTCCGGAGACGGGGGGCTGGAAACGCCGAACAAACCGGAAACCACGGCATCAAGAGCAAGTTTTGAGCCTCGGATGCCATGATAGTGCAAGACACCCACAATTGCGGGGAGGCTGTCGTTGCCGTTGGGGAGTTGAACTAACATCGTGGCTGTCTACTATATCCATCATCGTAATAATTTGTTTTTTAAAGGAAAAGGCATTGGAAACCACCAAGCAAAAAGGACCAAGGAGGAAAATACGGGTAGGTTATCATCGTAATAGTCAATAATAACGGCATAACTACAACGCTTGCTAGTGGTACGGGTAGATGTACAGCAAAGGTAATTCACTCTGCACCCATAAAATTATATTTACATCGAAAACTTCTTAAAAGAAACAGCAGTGAATATCACCAATCAAAAGGGGAAAGCGGAGTAAAAAAACCCACATGCCTGAGCCCGAGGAGCAGGGAGGCATGCCAAAGGAAGAATACAAAGATGTTTGTGTGTTTACTATAGATTGTAATTGAACAAAAGAATCGTTAAAAAGGTTTTGTCACCTCCCTCTATTGCGCTAGGCTTAAATAGCTTTCGCCTATAGCTTAAACTTGCTCTCGCTTTATCTACGTGTCAGGTGCTAGGGCTCTTCAAACGTCGCCAATCAAACTAGCGACGCGGCTTGTCTAGCATTGGAATTCTCGTCGAGCATTGGGAGCTTCATTTGGCGCGTCGTGTAGACGGTTAGACTTACAGTGCTTAGATGTACGTACCGTGAGGAATTGGTAGTAAAGTGCGCATCAGTGCCCTCACTAAATTGCAATAGCGGGGTGCCACGATGTACGGCCTTCCAATGAAAAGCACGAATTGGAATTAGTAACAAGTATCTTTACAATGTCATGCGATGTGTTGTTGCGGGATTGTACTCGTCACACTCGTACCCTCCCCCTCTTGACAGATCTTGAGGCCTCCGCGAGGCAGACCTCCGTGGTCAATGCTCCTTTATTGAGCAATTACTGGGACTTATGAATGCGCGTTGGATGAGCGTGCATGAAGTCAATGTACGCATGAGTTTTGACAAACTTGTGCCATTGGGATGTCTCCGAGAAATCTTGTAACGCCAATGTTTGGTGTACTTCATTCAGTCTGTGCCAAATAGGTGGAATGTCATCATCAATGAAGTGCGTCATGAAGAGCAAATATTTACCTCGACGTCCAGGTAACGACTTAATGCACACAACATAGATGTGAGTAACGTCAAACTTTTCGTCATCACCTTCTGGAATAGTAACCGGGACAACTCGTCGCCGCGAAGCCGTAGAGTAAGGTCTTTAGTTGATGGCATGAAATAAGGGGTATAAGCGTAATGTTGCTAGTAGTTTCAATGTGTAATTGTGTTCCCCAATTTGCTCCTCGATTGTAAAAGGTCCAAGGTGTCTGTTAGGTTGTCCACGTAAGAAGAGGTTCTTTGTAACAATGGTCACTTTGTCTCCTCGAACGAAGCGTGGTGCTATCGACGGTTATGAACGAGCTTGCATCTCATCCTTGTGTAGTTGCAACACCGAGCGTACCATAGTGTGTACCTCTTGTAGTAATCTTAATGGCTTACTGGCGAAGAACCCACCGGTTGCAGTAATTCTGGGAAGTCATCGTAGAGTAGTGACCGGAAGTTGTCACGTTGTTCCGCAGTAAGTTCCTCTCCAATATGAAATTCCGTCGGCAGTTCCGCTGCTAGCGAGATGCTAATCACGTAAAACTCAGCGTTACGTCCCCTGTTGCGGCGGGTCTTGCGCACCTCTTAAAAACGCACCTCGTTCTCTTAAAATTTTGTCATA
The DNA here is from genome assembly GCA_026401115.1 of Tetraselmis chui. Taxonomy (NCBI): domain Eukaryota; kingdom Viridiplantae; phylum Chlorophyta; class Chlorodendrophyceae; order Chlorodendrales; family Chlorodendraceae; genus Tetraselmis; species Tetraselmis chui. The sequence goes on from JAPMLY010002373.1 coordinate 36,551, forward strand.
TGACATTAACAAACACTCGGGACGTTGGTTTTGTGTCTCTACTGATATTCCATTCAGTAGTGTAAAAACACGCATCGTGCCGAATTATAAATAAGCATGCTCATCGTCAAGCCATGGTAAACCAAGCGCAAGATCAGGAGCGCGTAAATCACGTAGAACGTAACAAGTCCGTTGAAACTCGTGACGAGTTAGCTCGAAAGAAATGTCACATACTATCGAACACGTCACACACGTCACACGTTGACCAGTGGCAAGTCGAAATGGAGTCTTGGTTAGAGACTTCCGAGTCTTTAAAGCGAAGCGTCTCGCGAAATCTTTTGTCACAAAGTCAAGAATCGCAGCGCAATCGACTAATCCAGAAATTAGCTCTCCACCATCAGGATTTTTCACTGTCAACTCGGTTCGAATCAGAGGCTGTGTTGCATTGAGGTCCGTTTACATGGCGGCAGCATCCCAGAAAATTGTCTTAGCGTACATGTTAAAATGACTCTATGGCCACCCGCCACTTTGTAGCCAGCGACCGTTAAAAACATCTCCTTCGCAGCCCCTGAGAGGTGACCTCTTTGGGAATTTGCTACCCTTCAAGCCCTAGGCATCGACCCTATGTCATAAGCACGAGGATTGGGGGGCTTCGGGGGGCTTTCGGATCATCTGCCGGTCGTCACGCCGACTTTCCACGACCAGGGTAGTCAACATCGGCTCGCACCGAAAACCGCGCACCGTAACAAAAAATCTGGCTTCCTTTAAGACCCTCCTTCAGACACCTAGAGTGACCTTCTAGTGCCCCAACACCCCCAAACCAAGGTATATAGTCCCCTGAAGGCTGCTGGCCCGGGTTGGTGGGTGTCGTGCATTCACACACGTCCGTAGCACGTTCTGTTCTCCGGGCGTGTGGATCGCCGGTGTTGCCCGTTTTGAAAATTAATGTACCCGATCTCCAACCAACCCGTCGGTCCTCGCGTCACCTTTGCGAACGAATTTCATTTATTTATTATTTATTTATTTATAGCATCGACGAATCCTAGGCGAGTCCACACCTATGACGTTGTGCACAACACTCGCGCCCTATGGTGTCGCCTCGGCGGTTTCGCATCCAACTAATTTGGGCGGGGCAACCAAGCACGACCTTCGCTGGGGAACGCATATCGGACGGCACATCCCATCAAGCCAAAATAGAATGCCCTTATAGATCAACAATGACAAGAAGAATAACACAGATGGGCTAGGGAGGATAGGAATATGAACAACACCACAAAATGAGGCGGTTGATATGCTATAAGGCGCCGTACATGCACGAAGAATGAAATGGTCTCCGAAAGGGCGGAGACCATATAATGATCAGAGACAAAATGCAGAGGATTATACCATATTAAAGAGTCTACCCCTTGCAATGAAAGTTGTTATCAATGCAAAGCCGCAACTCCAGCCTACTAGCATAAAACGTAAGGGGGGTCTATATGCCAATAGCAGTCGAAGCGAGCATCAATTCTACTCTTACTTTAGATGGACAAGGAAGCCATGGGACCTTTCCTTGTTCACGAGTCTCCACCAACATTAAGATGTCCTTAGCCATACACCTGGACAGCGAGCATATGGCACGCATACATTTTTTTCAGATAAATTTTACGCAAGGGTGTTAAGTATTCATAATGGTTGGCTAACAAGCACATGCCATTTCGGACGGTCGGTACGGAATACGTTTCCCACTAAGAGCTCAAATGATACGTTCAAGCACTTTATGCTCATGATTCACGGGCTACACGATAGGGTGGATAAAGAATGACGAAGAAGCTACTTAAATAAGTTATAACTTTCTTTTAGAGTTCAAGGCTGAACCATATTAGTCGAAAAGGCCGATGGTAATGGACTGACTGCGAGAGGAGCCGAGAAGGTGCGAGCTAACTATTATCACACGAAAGTATATACACTTTGGCAAAACAGCGCCTCGACAAGTGAAACAATGCTATCGTTACGTCTAAGAAAAATGGCTAGAAGTGCAAAGTTGTCGTCGGTATGGGTAGAGGCGAGACATGAGAGTGTCAAGCAGACCGAAGCCCTGAGACGGTGGGAAAAAAGAGCCGATCGCAGTGGCGCTATTAGATAAGCTCGCCAATTGCGCCCATAAAAAGCCCGATTAGTATATCACGGCTTACAACCAACAACCATGTCGGGGTTAAGGGTGATGGAAAGCAGTTAAGCAGATGTGTCGGAGCCTCCGAATGTCAACATTGGTAACGGAAAAGTCAGAAGATGTGCCGCGACTTGCCGCACAACGTCGGCACGGTCACACACTCCATCCGCCCCCCCGGAGACCCAACCGTTACTTAAATTTTGCCGCCGGCCACATTCTCCGAGCCATCTCGGCTGCGTTGGATGTAGCGCTGACATATTGGCGGTTAGGTAGCCGGCGTGCGACAAGATGCGGTGGGTAGGTCCAGTGCTGCATCCCTGATTTATACTGTAGTTATCGTTTTCCAACGAATGGCCATAAAGTGTTTAATTGTAACAACGACACCTTGCTTTCGACCCCATACCACTGCCAAGTCACATGGTCACATGCGCAAATAAACCACATCAGCACAATTTTCGATGTTAGCACAAGTGCGCGCCCGTTGGCGCACACTTCCTTGCAATTGCCTACACTACAGCCCCAAGGTCCGCAGCCGTCGCTCAGCACGTCCTCAAGCCAGCTACCGTTGTTAGAGCACCCCTCACACGTGTCGTTACACTGTGATTGCCCGAGCCTACCCGTTGGTAGCGCTTCGGCCTATCCCGTACAACGTAAGTTTTGCGACATTGCTACCGATTGGCTAATTTTCGCCTAGCGTAGAGCACATCAAATCCCAAAACGAATCACACCGTCGTGTAGAAATCGCCAAGACGAGTAGCAAGAGCTTTTGTTTGCGTCATTTGGCCAATCAACGGCTCCGTTACGGCCCGCGCCGTCATTTTCTTTTTTGGCTTCACGTACCCGTACTTTTTCGCAAGATTGCTGCTACCTCCCCGAGGTCCGTTGTCGCGCTCACGCCTCACAAGGTACTCATCCGTTGTTGCGGCTGCCCCCGAACGTTGCGTTACCGTGTTTTGGCCCGTGCCTACCCGTTGGTAGCGTGCATGCCGGTCCCGTAAACTTCCCGTACAACGTCCGGTTTGCACAATTGCTCCCGATTGGTGGTTTTCACGGTACCCATAAGCACCCGAGATCTAGACAAGAGACACACCGTTGTGTAGCTCTCGTCACGACGAGTCCAACGTGCCTTGAAACGCTTCATTTGGACCAACACCTGCTCGGTTATGGCCCGCGCCCGTGCCGCCGACACACGGAGAAGTACTACTATACCTAGGCGCCCGCCGGCGGCGCAGCGGCGGCGGCCCCGGAGGGGGGTGCGCTCGCAGGCCCGTCGGCACCTACCTCTACCTCCACGCGGTGGGCGTTGGTAACCCCATAGCCGTGCCAGGCCTGGCACGGTAGGGGGGTGAACGAGGTACCGACAGCTGCGATCCGCGGGATCTGCAGCTGTCGGGAAGCCATGTACGGAGGGTTTTGGAAAAACATAATATCCGTACTCCGGCACAGGGATCTCCCGCTCGGCCAGTCCGATATGTCTTTTCCGCGACTAAATACTCGCAGATACTCTCCCGACGATGGGGCGGGGGCGGCGTCTACGAAATATTTTTTGTCGAAGAGGGGTACGGACGGATCAGCGGTGGGACGAGGGTGTTGGATCTGGCGGCGGACAGCTGGGAAGCAGCGCTAGGGACGGCGCTCGCTAGCAGCCGCCAGCCCTGCGATAGGCTAAGGTCTCCCTTGGGGGCGAGGCATGTTGCTGCGCAGGACGGAGGATGGTCGCAGCCGGAGGAGCGGCACGGTCTGGCGGCGGCAGTCCATAGGATCACCCGCCGCCGGAAAAGCCCGATACGGGGGGGTTTTGGAAAAATTCCCGTACCCACCATCTTTTGAGGACCGGCGACTCGATCCATGTGTTCTTCCAACCTCTTCCCTAGTCGGTACCCGGTTATCGACAGGCTGCCTCAGGCAGTGTGCCTAGGGTTATCGTAACGGCACACTGCTCGTAAAGGCGGACCCCTAACAACGTTAACCACCGGGGGAGGGCACGGACGGCCACAGCGCGATCAGATAGGTGTTGGAAACAGGCGGGAATAGGACAGGGGACATGAGAAAATCTGGCTCGGGGGCAGGAGAGCCAGCCGGACACCGTCTGCAGCCTAGTTCTTTTTTCTTCTCAGCCCCCGAAGGAGGAGAGAAGACTCGGCTAGGTGGCGAGCTGCGTCGAGAGGAGCGGCTAATACCTCGGGCGGGGTTGAGCACGGATCAAGGCGGGACCGACGACGACCTATGCGAGGGGGGTTTTCACCTGCCTTTCCCCCCAAGCTCCGGCACGACCGGAGTCGCACAGGAGCCGAGGTCAAGCAAGTTCGCCTCGACCAGCTCAAGCTGAGCAACCTTGCTGATCAGCGACCCCGCAGCGGCTGGAGCAGGCCGCGTATCGTGGAGACTAGCGACATCTTTTATTTCATACTGTATCCAAAAAAAAAAACGTATAGATCAGAAAAATAGTAAATACCTGGATACGGGTATGTTTCAGACGGTATCGTTACTGCCATTGGAGAGGTTGGGATTAGTGGTTCACGGTCTACCTCACGCTTAGAAGTCCAACAACAAGTTGAGCATAGCAAAAGGGGGGGCCAGAGACTCCAGCCGGTTTTACTGGTATTAGAGTAAAATATTTCAATTTCAATTTCAATACTATACATAATTACAAAAACCTCTACAATGGAGTCATTTGGGAGACTTTATGCACGACGACTACCTTTCGGCGCCGTCGAGTCATGATTGTACTACGCGGCAGGAACCTACCACCCGTGTAACTTTCACCCCTTATGTGCAACATTGTCAAATAAAATCTTAGTTTTGCGAATGGCGTAGCTAAAAGCAAACCTAGTTTTTCAAAGACACGCAAAGGCACATAGTACTCCTCTTAGAGGCACAAAAATACCGGTATTTAGGATGCCGATAATCAAGTAAGGGGAATAATAGTTGCAGTACATTATAGTATTGGAAACAGTATTTAGTAGAGTAATGAGCTTTCGTGCAAGATGCGCGCATATGAATCACTCGCGCTAGATGGGCTATACATAGTAGCTCCTAGTAGGTGACTCGCAAGGGAGTCACAATTTTCGCTGTTCCCGCCCTCCCGCCCTTGCTTTTGGGAGACTTCATGCACGACGACTACCTTTCGGCGCCGTCGAGTCATGATTGTACTACGCGGCAGGAACTTTCCTTTAGACCTGAAGCTTTCATTATGCCTTTCAGGCTTGTATTCTAGTAACTACTCATGATGCGGTGGTCATTTCCCCGAGCAACCACCTCTTGCAAGGTCGGGTCATTTAGCGCTTGACGGGTGAATAGTTGCATCCTTGCTGGGAATTCTTGAAAAAACAATTAATGTCGAGTGAGCTCGTTGAACTTAGCCCACTTAGAAAGAACAAACACAGTCGCCGTAGATGTCGGAGTTATACGCCTACAACTCTCGAAATGACGACCGATTTGCCAACTTCTGGGGTGGATTGATGAAGACGCGCTCTCCAATCAAGTCTCGCTCCAAGATCGAACCACTCGGCGAACAATGAGGTCAGTCACCGTGCGAGTTCGGGCCTTCATCATCAACACAACCCTCCAAAGTGAAGTCAAAATGTGCGTGTAGAGGTTCGATAATAGAGTCAACAAGTCTCTAATCAATCGAACGTGTGGTCACAAGTTTACGACTCCCTCTCATGTTGTTTTGACGTCGATAACATGCTACCAATTTCGCAAGTGTCGCGGGTGTAGTCGACGGAGGTGTCGAGTGTGATGCAACGACCTTTGTCGCTAGCAGTTTCTCAAGACGACCAAAAAATGTAGCTAGGTGCTCTACTTCGTCACAAGAGCAGCCTTGCCACCATCATTTTTGCTTCGAAGGAGCTCCAACCTCCTTGCCTTTGAGCTCCGGGCATTGAAAGAGACGATGCTCATTTTGTGGCACTTGAAGTCCCTCCTCTTTATGGCGGTTGCGCTCATGTGGGGTCAAGGCTTCAGCAATGGTGTTGAAATCAATTCGGCCAGTGTTTGAAGAAATTCGACCACGACCTCCACGCCCATTACTACGACCACGACCTCGACTAGACCCCGATCTTTAACCACGTTGCCAACATTTTGACGCCTCGACCAAAGGATCGTCGTTAGGTCGCTTCTTGGTTAGTTGTCCACCTCCAAGGGCTGTCAAGTGGGTAGTTGCTGGCCTAGCACGACCTAGATGTGGCGAATCAGTTACGAGGTCATTCAGAAAAAAATTGTAGCTCCACTAAGGGTAAATTGTAACCCTTATGTTGCGAACGATGGAACATGGCTTGGGTTTGAAGTTGAAAGTTAGCCAGTCCACTGATGAGTGGAACGCACTAAAGATCGTATGTGAGAGGCTGGTGGGACCTTCGTGAAAAGTCGTTGAAAAGCTTAGTGTAGTCAGCGTAACTAATGTTTCCTTGTGTAAGTCCAAGCACGGCGTTAATTGCGTCGTCGCGAATGTTAGGCAAAAGGGACGTTTTGAGAATCTCCTCCACCAAAGTGTGGAATGAAACTGGAATAGGAGCCTCATGCTTACGATTGAGCCACCAACCGTTTAGAGGTCCAAAGAACTGAGACGTAACCCACACTACCGCGTTGTACGTGTCGGCGTTAATCCCGAGCATGGCGAAACGTTGAGGCTGCGCCTCGAGCTAGTTTTCAAGTTCACGTGCGTCACTACTTGACTGATAGCGAGAGCTAAGTTGCAGCTAGACGTTGCGAAAGCTCATTAATAGCCTAGCGCAATAGAGGGAGGTGACAAAACCTTTTTAACGATTCTTTTGTTCAATTACAATCTATAGTAAACACACAAACATCTTTGTATTCTTCCTTTGGCATGCCTCCCTGCTCCTCGGGCTCAGGCATGTGGGTTTTTTTACTCCGCTTTCCCCTTTTGATTGGTGATATTCACTGCTGTTTCTTTTAAGAAGTTTTCGATGTAAATATAATTTTATGGGTGCAGAGTGAATTACCTTTGCTGTACATCTACCCGTACCACTAGCAAGCGTTGTAGTTATGCCGTTATTATTGACTATTACGATGATAACCTACCCGTATTTTCCTCCTTGGTCCTTTTTGCTTGGTGGTTTCCAATGCCTTTTCCTTTAAAAAACAAATTATTACGATGATGGATATAGTAGACAGCCACGATGTTAGTTCAACTCCCCAACGGCAACGACAGCCTCCCCGCAATTGTGGGTGTCTTGCACTATCATGGCATCCGAGGCTCAAAACTTGCTCTTGATGCCGTGGTTTCCGGTTTGTTCGGCGTTTCCAGCCCCCCGTCTCCGGAAGTCGCTCTACGCCGTCCTGAGAAGACCAAGTCCGATAAGTAATCGGAGGGGGTGAGGAGTCGCCCCGACATCCGCTTCATTCCCTTTTCATTCACGGAATTTGGTACTCTCGGCGGCCACGCCACGGCTTTCTTGACGGAGCTGGCCAATCAGGCAACCGCCTCTAAAGGGATGGTTGTGGGCAAGTTGTTGGCCTTCTAGCGCCGAAAGGTCTCTCTCGCCGTCCATGATGCTCACGCGGACAACGTCTTGCGCGCTTTGTCCGCCGCCGTAGATGGTACGGAGGCCTCTTCTTCCTCGGATGAAATGCCTTCTCTTGCCACGGCGCTCTTCACCCGCGCCATGGGCCTCAAGCGTCCCCGTGCTTCCCCGCCGCTTGTCGCCTCCACATGTTGCATTCTCGGCGTTGCCTAAGAGTTTCCTTGGTTTAATCTGCGAAGTTTGTGCACAATGTAGTGTTTCCTTTTGCCGTGCTTTGGATTCCGTGATCCTCTTGTCACTCTTGCCCTTTTGTTTTCCCTCTCTTTTCTTCTGTCTGTGCTCATGTTGTTCTTCTTGTAATCTTTTCCATATACACAGATAGAAGTTGATCATCGATTAATCATCGTAGTTGTACAGGTACGTCTCGCCCCCCTCGCCGAAATACGCCCTTACTACTCTGAAGGGGGGCACCGTGATGGGGTGCTGAGTCGCGCATTGAATACAGGACGAGCTCTTGCCTGTCTCTTCCTACTGCTTGAGTCGGACACCGCCAGCCAAGGCGGACTCTCTCATACAGTGGGACGCGGGGTGAGGGTGGGCCCGCGTTGCCTGTGCTTCCCAGCGCAACGGGACTGTGCTGAAAGCGGACTGCCTACCGCGGTATCTTCTGGACATACAAGCGCTCTCAGCGCGCTTCACCCCTATTTCACTACTGCTGCTGCGCATTGGCGCGGCGGCTAACGGCAGGCACACTGGGGAGGGCACGCGGTAGCCGCAGTAGCGGCAGTGGTAGTAGTGGGGTGGGTGTCACCCGCGGTGGAGGGCCGCCGAGGTCTGCGGGAGAAGGGGGCGGGAGCACGGTGGTTCGACTGCGAGGGCTGCCGTTTCAGGCGTCCGAGGATGACGTGCGCCAGTTTTTTACCGGCTTCGCCTGCCTCAACGTCCACCTGTGCAAGCGAAATGGTTCGATCGATCTCACTTATGTCTGCCATCCTGGTTCTCTCAAAGATACTTGCAATGCCACTTCGCAGTGCACGCCAACAATACAAGTCCTACTTCTGCTCTTTCTATAACCAAACAGGCAACTTACTCGCATATCAGTTTCCCCGCCGCCCTGTTTCCCTTTCTGTAACGTCATTTTTGATCTACCAAACATAGTCCTAGTTGCCTTTGCTGTGATTGTCTCTCTCATAGTCATGAATAAAGTGGAGAGCCTGGCTGCTACTTTTTTTGTTGACCTTCCCAAATTTCGTTTTATGTTGCAAGTACCCACTCAACTGTGTGTTTTTCCCCTACCGCTTACCAGTGCCACGAAACTTCCATATCTGATACCAATGCAGCAATTAATCTTCACTGTTAATTCTACTGAACGGCCCTTTGGGCCCTGCGTTTTGACGTGTTGGCGTGCTGCGTGGCGGGTATCCTGCAGGCCGCGCAACCGGTGAGGCCTATGCTCAGTTTGAGAGCGAGGAAATCGCAGCAGCGGCTCTCGAGGCAAAGAACAAGCAAAACATGGGGCACCGCTACATCGAGTATGTCTGCCCACATTGTGTGCTTTCTGGGTTTGGAAGGTCTTCCACATTTGTCCATCCCTTTTCCGTATTGACACTCGCGCCGCTGCCGTGTCTGACAACGCACTTATCGACCATGTGCCAGGATTTTCGAGGCTCTGGAGTCGGACATGGCTCACCTGAAGGCGCTGGGGGTCTCTGGGAAGGTAAAGGGCTACGTTGTCCGCATGCGTGGGCTGCCGTACACGGCAACGGTGGACGATGTAGTTCAATTTTTTGAGGGGATAGGGATTTCTCGTGGAGCGGAGGGTGTAGTTTTCACTTGCACTCGGGATGGGCGCCCCACTGGCGAGGCATATGTGGAGCTTCCTACTGAGGAGGCTCAGAAGGAGGCACTGAAGCGCCACAAGAATAGTATTGGAGATCGCTACATCGAGCTTTTCAAAGTTAACAAGGTAGACATGGTTCAGGCGATGCAGCAGAACAGCTATAACATGATGCAGGCGGAACGCAAGCGCAACAAGGCCGGCAACGGGAGTGGGAGCACTGCGAGTTTTACAGGTTCTGCGGGGGCCGCAGGTGGCCGGGGGGGCAACCTCCTCCCCCTGTCCCCACTTCAGGCCCTGCCAGCCAAGTGGATGGGACCACCCTTAAGCTTCGGGGTCTGCCATACTCGGCAGGCGTGGACGAAATCACTGACTTCTTCCAGGGCTTCAGCCTTGCCAGTGGTGGTGTGCAGCTCCTGACCCAGGTGGACCAAGGTGGCAACAATGTGGGAACCGGTGTGGCATACGTCCAATTTGACAACAGCGACGAGGCGTCTCGTGCTAAGGATGCGCGGAACCACGCCAAGCTTGGGAGCCGATACATTGAATGTAGCACTCATGCCCAGGAACCGCCACCGCAGACGCGGTCCTACCGCGCGGCTGCAACTGCAGGAAGTGAGCAACAGAGCAGAGAAAATGCTGTGGATGTCCAGGGGGTAGTTGGAGCTCAGGCTGTCGACCAGGGGGCTGCTCCTATCGGGAACCAGGTCGCCCCTTACCATGCCATGCTGAGTGGGGAGATGGTAGCAAATGCGGCGCTGGATCCTGCGGATCCTTCTCAGCTGCTTAGCCAGCAGGAGTATCAGCAGCAGCAGCAAATGATGATGCAGCAACAGATGCTCATGCAGCAACAGCACTACATGATGCAGCAGCAGCAGGTATGTGATACTTTGCTCATTCTTGCCACTGATCCTGTTTTATGTCCACATTTTGAGTGAAACTGTGTCTGTTTGGACTGATCAATCATTACATGACTGGGGGGTTTGTCTAGATGCGCTTCGACCCATCCAACTGGGGTGGCATGCAAGGCCAAGGCAACGTGCAGAGTGGAGGGTGGTACAAAGGGTATGGGGACCCAGGCATGGCACAGCCAGGCAACAATCTGGGGATGGGAATGAGCATGAATAACAGCATGCAGCCCTTCCCGGGGACTGCGTATGGCAACTACAGCGGTATGCATGGTGGCTCTACCGGGCAGCAGGGCGAGGAGGGGGCGGGATACCTGGACATGGGCCACTACGGGAGTGATGGCTACCCCATGGGGCAGAGCTACCCGCTTGGAGGCTGGGGGATGGGGAGCATGCTGGACGAAAGCACTCCCGCGTGGATCCCCAGCACCAGCACTACTGAGCTCTCCTGAGTACGTGCAGAAGGTTTGAACTGCCACTTGCCAAGGGCAAGCGATGAAACATTACCTTTTAAGGAGAGTTTGGACTGAGTTTGCTGAAGCTTTCAGCCAGGATTATGTCATGTGCCGCGCTTTTGTCTTGCTACTGGATGGTGGTTGGCCGACGCGGTCCGTTTAATGTGACGATCTATCAGTCCGCATATACGATAGCTTGTTGCTCGAGATTTTTTGTAGTGACGAAAGCCAGCCCCGCTGATAGCAAAGTTGCCGATTTCCGTTGCATTCTCTCATAATCTTGCGATTCAATTGAAAGAACCGGGTGCTATGGTCGTCAGTTGAACCGGGCGGATGAGCTGCCGCCCCATTTGCGTCGGTATCCATCTCAGGCAGGCAGGTCGGTCACAAATGCCGCCATTATACTCCTCAATTATGTCCTCGCCCCACCACCACCAGAATTCTGATGTTTTTGGGAGGGTGCTGTGCCGTTGGTGAATGTGGTGTATGCGTAATCGAAGGGTTTGTGACGGTACAAGCGCTAACTGTCTCAAGCACAATTCCAACAGCTGGCCTGACCCCGTGGAACTTAGGTTTGGAGTATAGGTTCGTGATATTTTTACCTGGTGGTTGATGTGTAATCTGTTTGAATCAACGCTGGTAGCCAACTGCTGACCTGTGCGGTTGGATGGTGTGCTAATCCTTGGAAGTACTGAATGCTTAAAATCTGGCGTAAGGACAAAAGGGCGGAATTAGTGGTTCTATTTCCGGTTAAACAGATCAAAGGTGCAGATGGACGGGGCGAAGACAGATCCCTTCACCTATGAATTTTTTGGTGATGCGAGTCTACACTCTTCCCATAAAGTCCGTTAGTAGTGAAGTAGGGCTCTTCGCGGAGGGCGGCTGTTTTGCATATAATATTTTCAGGGTTGAAAGGGTGGACCGAAATTTGTGGTGACGATGCAGTGGGGGGAACGGGGACGAGACGCAAATGGGGCCGTCGTGGCTGCGATCCGACGCGTTAGGGTTTGCAGCCCAGCCTCGATTTTGATGCATACCCTGATTCTGGTGCCCCGGAACTTGGATTTTCCGCACTTTGGCTTTCCGAATTCGGCGACACAACATGCCATTTTGTGGTCCCGGCTTGTTGTCCAGCAACTTGGGAGCACGTGGCGGGGATGACATGTGCCGTTGCGATGCTTGACGTGGGTGGCCCAGGGGCTAAGAAAACAAAACTACGGAGACTTAAAAACAGTGCTTTGCCGTGTTGTGTCCGATTGAGGCAAGCAGAGTTGCAAGTGGAAGCCCTTCCCCCAAGTAAATATTATGGTTCAACTTGATTTATGTCTATCGGCCAGTTTTCGCATACATTCCGTTGTCTGACGTCACATAGGCCCTCGTATAGCCCACTGAAGTTTTTAGGGTTTCAAAATCGGCCACACTCGCGCGGGCTAGCAACCCGTTGACAAGTGGTACCCGCACATTCGCTTCACCAATACACCCAACAACAAAGCGCACTATATTTCTTCTATTCACGGCGTTGCCCATTTCACGCCTCATGATGGCATGGTGCAGTGCCATTTGCCGTACGCAAATTAAAGCCCGCGCTTGGTTAGTACTTTGAGAGCTTCCCCCATATCTCGCTCCTGGCGATGCGCGAGCTCCAAAGGCCACCGACCCGCGCTCTAGGGTGCTTTGGAGCGCGGGTCGGCCGCCCCTTTGGCGATATGGACTTCACGATGACGGCTCGCCCTCCGCCATCTCACAATGAGAGTTATGTTCATTCTTGGCTACAAAACACCGTGAAGGCTCATCAACTCCTATTGGACAATATCGTTTGCTTTGCTATCTCGGATTTCGGGGGAGCGCATGCGGCTTTTCTCTTGATGATCAAGTGTGCGGTACGCCGCTATGGGTTTTTGCTTCGCACCCTCCCACCTTACATATGCATGCCGTACCTTGCTAATGCAGATAGGGCCGATCGTTATGCATTTTCCCGAATCTTTGGCGTTTCTCACGAGGTACAAACACTCGATCAACTAAATTGTGCAAAGCGCCAGCTTTCCCTGCCCGCGGAATTTGGGGAGCTTAATGTACCGTCCCTCGAGGTCGACACTAAACATGTTGACTATGCTTCATTCATCGCCAACCCGATTTTGATTACGAGTCCGAGTCGCGAGGTCCTATGTACGGTCTTATCCGGCATGAACTATTTCATGTTGCTACTTCAACTTTACCGTGGGCGGTCCAATTGCGCAATTCGTATGATACGATCTCCAATAATATGGGTGGGTTTTCGGAATCGGATCTCGCGGTGTTGATTAACACACTAAATCAAGACCTTTCCGAATATGATGGGCCCGATGTCGAGTTGGTGGTATCTCCGGCTAACAATAATAAGGTGGCGCCCGCTACCCAATTGACTTGCCAACAATTTCCGACTCCCGATGCTCTCACTCGCCAAGGAGATTATGGGGGGCCACATTCAACGGGGAATTTTGCGCATTATTTGTGCCCGGGCCTACCTTGACCTCTTGGCGTTTTGCACACCTTCCCCGCAAAACTATATGAGGGTGATTTCGGGTACGAGTCAAGGGGCTTTGACTCTCTCTTTTGCTTCCCATGAGTCGAGTTTCAAGGTGCTATCCGATTGCTATACAATGGCAGCGGTGTTGGGCCTCACTACAGAGCGGGCCTCTCATGCTCGGAAGTGCCCACGGTGCAATGAGCCTCCTCCCCCCCTAGTCTCGTGGGTCTTTTTCTTCGTCAACGGTATCATGCACCTCTTTGTCGGGTGAGCGTTCCACAACCGCGATGCTAATGGACCACATCCCCGGTGCTTGTGATGGTGGTACGTCATTCAAATGCACGATCGGATTGTCTACGTGCATGAAGAGTTCATGGTGTTGATATAGGGGCTACTAAGGGCCGGGACTTGCGGTTGGAGGTCTGCCGTATTCGGTCGGGAGCTTCTCGAGATCGACTTGGGAATTCGGTATGGTTACGCTTTAGGGCTCCACACCGTCATCTTGATGAGACGGTCACAAGTGCTCGCACGAACACCAATGCTCCTCATATTGGTGCTCGTCTCCCACTCCCGGGCAGTTTGGCATTGGGAGTTCAGCATGGCAACCTCGATGCGGACCTCCGCACTTCCACTTTGCTTGGTACGCCTTCGGTTTAGTCGATCCATGATTATTACCCCTTCGCTATGCATGATGGGGACCGGTTGGCGCCTATGGCGGCCGAGTTGGTTGATCGCCTAGCTATTTTGGTAGCATTTCATCGCTTCCATGGCATGGGTGTTGCGGACGCTTGTTCATTGCGTTCTAACGGTTATGTCCGCATGCATCATTTCGTTCGTCGATCTACCTTTGTTTCCTTTCGACGTTTTTGGGGGAATGTGCAGCGAGAATTCATGCAACGTCTTTCACAACTCTTCATGGTACTTTGGGATCCTATCTTCGCGACGCTCTGCATGAGGGCAGTGATAGTGTTGTGGCATGCCTGCATTTTCCTCGGGCTTAGGCATGTGGGGTTTTTTCCTCCTTGCTCCTTTTTGCTTGGTGGTTTCCACTGCCTTTTCTTGTAACAACAAAATGCATATATCACGTCTAGTTGAAAGAGGTCGCCGACCCTTAATAATGGGCCTTGCCCACAGACCGCGATGCTACAACGGCGGTTCTCCCGGGGCATTTTCAAGCTCGGTAGTGGTGTAGTCAAGTGGGAGGCCCCACTTCAAAGAAATGGGAGGCCAAGATTGGCTTGGCTGATCGTAGGTGATGAATACCGTGTATGTATGAAATATACCTGCCACACCTTTTCAAAATCCCAACATTTACGGTTTAATTCTTGACATACTTCAAGAAGTAAAATATGTTTGATAAAATGATGTTGATGAGTACCGCTCTCGTGGCAACTACCAACATGATGCCGATATTGAGACGCGCTATCATTGTTTTGGACTATTTTCAACCCAATTCGAGAAGGCCGCTTGTGCTTTGGATATAACGCTTTTGTCACAAAAACAAGGCCTTCATCCAACGCAGCAACATATTTCGCCACCAGTGAGTATCATAAGCCGCGAGCACTTCATTAATCGCTACGCCTCGCCGCCGGTGGTCACCCCCTCCGTCTCGCGATTCTAGTAGCGCTGCTCTTGCGTAGTTATCGGCAAGTTGATTGGGTACGAAATGATACTAGGTTGCGGAACAAAGCATACGTTCCAAAAGTGCGTTTAAGGGACTGTGACTCGTATCGCCACCACTTGGCCCCAAAAATCACCCTCAATTGTCCCAAGTCAAGAGCACCCTCAACATGCGTATCACTAATACCCTACGATATCTCTAGATGACTCATGGAGAGCTGTCAAGAAAATACCTCATTCAACTCACATGACGCCTTTTGATTATATTGCCAGTGAACTTCAACTCGAAGCAAATAGAGCAGTTAGTTGCATCATCATGGTTGATGCTATCTCATGTCTCCGTCAATCGCAGGTGAGAACATTCAAGAATAATATTATAGTGTACATATTCGCCAAAAAGAAAGCTATACCATTCTGACAATCAAAACAATCTTCGAATTTGCCGCAGCAATTGATGTGATAAAGTCGTGTAATTTGCCCATTCTAATTCAGGCTGGGATGGGCCACCATTCGTATATGCATAAAGCGCATTCCCTCGGTTACGGGGAAAGCACGGCGAATCGGAGTGGGAGATTTTCATCAGGGCTTGGACTTCCATGAGAGTCACGTAAAAGGGTCATGGTCATCGCACTATTCTACTATGGGCGACATGGATTGTGGCAAGCACTTGACAAGCGCCGCCCATGCAATGACCTGCACCGTTAGTAATGAGGGAGGAGACTACTCGCAGGTCGCCGCGGCATTGCGCACCCAAGGTTCACATAAAACGGCTCTTGGCGATACAACGATTTCACGAGTCGGCAGCAGCCCCGAAGTTTTATGAGAACCTCCTTTCTCATGATGACCATGCACGCGACTCCCCATCTATATGTTTCACGCAGCTTACATACGTGGCTGCCAATATGAGCCTCATGCCTGCGCAATGCGGGAGTGCGTCCACTTACACTCTTCCCATAAAGTCAGTTACTACAGACACGCATTCAATTACCCACCACGCACTGCCGCAATGGCCATCATATTCCGCAATGGGGGATAGAACTATTATGAGGTGCGAACAACACATACGGCGAGTGCTCCACTCACATGGACACATCTATTGCCACGTCCCAGTTATTGTGGGCACACACGTCGGATTTCCGGCGGCAGATTTTTTGTGGCCCGAAAATCCGTGCATGTGCACGTTATGTATGTCATTACTATTATGTGTAGCTCAGAAGATCATTTTATCGCGAGAAGCAAGGAAAGTACTCGACACATGGTTTTCAGCACACCTACACAATTGCAGTAGTAGTATCCGCCCGAGTGTGTTGCGCCCGGCCGCCAAGAGAGCAGCGCCACCAAGAATGGGTTGTCGGGCGTACTTGTTCTCTTGCAACGTTCCCGAACATGCAGCAAATAAGCACCGGCAGGGGGCTATTGGGCAAAAGGGGCGGCCGACCCGCGCTCCAAAGCACCCTAGAGCGCGGGTCGGTGGCCTTTGGAGCTCGCGCATCGCCAGGAGCGAGATATGGGGGAAGCTCTCAAAGTACTAACCAAGCGCGGGCTTTAATTTGCGTACGGCAAATGGCACTGCACCATGCCATCATGAGGCGTGAAATGGGCAACGCCGTGAATAGAAGAAATATAGTGCGCTTTGTTGTTGGGTGTATTGGTGAAGCGAATGTGCGGGTACCACTTGTCAACGGGTTGCTAGCCCCGCGCGAGTGTGGCCGATTTTGAAACCCTAAAAACTTCAGTGGGCTATACGAGGGCCTATGTGACGTCAGACAACGGAATGTATGCGAAAACTGGCCGATAGACATAAATCAAGTTGAACCATAATATTTACTTGGGGGAAGGGCTTCCACTTGCAACTCTGCTTGCCTCAATCGGACACAACACGGCAAAGCACTGTTTTTAAGTCTCCGTAGTTTTGTTTTCTTAGCCCCTGGGCCACCCACGTCAAGCATCGCAACGGCACATGTCATCCCCGCCACGTGCTCCCAAGTTGCTGGACAACAAGCCGGGACCACAAAATGGCATGTTGTGTCGCCGAATTCGGAAAGCCAAAGTGCGGAAAATCCAAGTTCCGGGGCACCAGAATCAGGGTATGCATCAAAATCGAGGCTGGGCTGCAAACCCTAACGCGTCGGATCGCAGCCACGACGGCCCCATTTGCGTCTCGTCCCCGTTCCCCCCACTGCATCGTCACCACAAATTTCGGTCCACCCTTTCAACCCTGAAAATATTATATGCAAAACAGCCGCCCTCCGCGAAGAGCCCTACTTCACTACTAACGGACTTTATGGGAAGAGTGTAGACTCGCATCACCAAAAAATTCATAGGTGAAGGGATCTGTCTTCGCCCCGTCCATCTGCACCTTTGATCTGTTTAACCGGAAATAGAACCACTAATTCCGCCCTTTTGTCCTTACGCCAGATTTTAAGCATTCAGTACTTCCAAGGATTAGCACACCATCCAACCGCACAGGTCAGCAGTTGGCTACCAGCGTTGATTCAAACAGATTACACATCAACCACCAGGTAAAAATATCACGAACCTATACTCCAAACCTAAGTTCCACGGGGTCAGGCCAGCTGTTGGAATTGTGCTTGAGACAGTTAGCGCTTGTACCGTCACAAACCCTTCGATTACGCATACACCACATTCACCAACGGCACAGCACCCTCCCAAAAACATCAGAATTCTGGTGGTGGTGGGGCGAGGACATAATTGAGGAGTATAATGGCGGCATTTGTGACCGACCTGCCTGCCTGAGATGGATACCGACGCAAATGGGGCGGCAGCTCATCCGCCCGGTTCAACTGACGACCATAGCACCCGGTTCTTTCAATTGAATCGCAAGATTATGAGAGAATGCAACGGAAATCGGCAACTTTGCTATCAGCGGGGCTGGCTTTCGTCACTACAAAAAATCTCGAGCAACAAGCTATCGTATATGCGGACTGATAGATCGTCACATTAAACGGACCGCGTCGGCCAACCACCATCCAGTAGCAAGACAAAAGCGCGGCACATGACATAATCCTGGCTGAAAGCTTCAGCAAACTCAGTCCAAACTCTCCTTAAAAGGTAATGTTTCATCGCTTGCCCTTGGCAAGTGGCAGTTCAAACCTTCTGCACGTACTCAGGAGAGCTCAGTAGTGCTGGTGCTGGGGATCCACGCGGGAGTGCTTTCGTCCAGCATGCTCCCCATCCCCCAGCCTCCAAGCGGGTAGCTCTGCCCCATGGGGTAGCCATCACTCCCGTAGTGGCCCATGTCCAGGTATCCCGCCCCCTCCTCGCCCTGCTGCCCGGTAGAGCCACCATGCATACCGCTGTAGTTGCCATACGCAGTCCCCGGGAAGGGCTGCATGCTGTTATTCATGCTCATTCCCATCCCCAGATTGTTGCCTGGCTGTGCCATGCCTGGGTCCCCATACCCTTTGTACCACCCTCCACTCTGCACGTTGCCTTGGCCTTGCATGCCACCCCAGTTGGATGGGTCGAAGCGCATCTAGACAAACCCCCCAGTCATGTAATGATTGATCAGTCCAAACAGACACAGTTTCACTCAAAATGTGGACATAAAACAGGATCAGTGGCAAGAATGAGCAAAGTATCACATACCTGCTGCTGCTGCATCATGTAGT